>JALLAX010000480.1:0-11505 GCA_036939555.1 Discostella stelligeroides
GCGGGACATCTTCTCTCCTTGATCCAACAAACAACTTTGATATGGGAAGTTTTACGAGTTTTAACCCTAATTTGTCGCGTTACTCAAAAAAATAGACTTTGGCGATTCTGTTGACGCAAATATACGTGAGTACGTACTATGGGGAGTCGCTAACCGTCCATGTCCAAAAAAATACATCGCAACAAATTGAGGTCAATAATTCGGTGGACCATGGTGCGACGGCCGCCTGGTCGTAGTGTCATGGATAAATTGATTTCATACAAACTGAGTATCGAAAGCTCTTAACTACTATGGCGACAAGGTCCGTGCACAATGGTTTGGCAAAATTCTTGCTATGGGCCGCTGCCGGTCTCATTTTGTTAGTGCTATTTTGCGTTACTTTTTTAGAGCCATCGCATGTAGGATAAGGTCAAGTACAATAACAGTATTTAGCCTAAACAATCAATATATTGTAGTGAAATTAAATCGCTGTGCCTGCATTGCCATCGTATTGTGTCTCTGGCGATTGGGATAGGTCGATATTGGTGGTGGATTCGATCATGTTGAGTTCATCCATTTTCCTCCTGAGTTCTGAGTTCTTCTCTCTTCTCTTTCGACATTTTGTGGATGGTAGTGTTGATCTCCCTCTCCTTCAATGCCTGCATCCGCCCATATGCAGTATCGGCTATATCAATTTCCTTAGTCATTAGGTCGTTGAGAATAATATCATCTGCTTCTGTCCACTTATCATATTGTGGAGGTGCCGTGTTTTTCATACCAATCCACTGAGCCAACTTGTCTGCCTTCTTGGCCCCCTTGACCTTTTCTGCCTGATACCAGGTGAGGAGAGTGTCTAATTCCCCAACATTGAGATCATTCATTTCTTTATTCTTCTCCAAGACTGCCATCGCCCTTGCCTCATTCTTTTCTAACAGTAGACGATGAGTTTTATCTTTCTGCATATCTGCAACGTCCTGATCTCGCACCTCAACTTCTGCACTCTTAAAAACATCGAATGTAGTCATATGCCCGCCACCCATAGTTGCAAACCTCTTACCCTGCGTCTTACACTTGGCCAATGCCTTCTGCCGAGCGAGGGTATTTGGCTTTGTAATTATCTTCGGTGCGTTCACCTTGATAAAGTTACACTTCAAGAACTCCCCGGCATACCCTGCTTGGCACAGAGCATGCGTTGCAAGGTCATTCACATCTTGGATGGAATGCAACAGTTCATTGTATGCCTCATTTCCATCGCCCACTGATTTCAACACCTTGTCACTCTTGAGGCACTTTCGTGTAAGTGGCGCCGCTCCAACCTTCGCCCAAGCACGTAAGCATTCTTCCCGACTGAAGCCAACTTGAAATGCTGATGTCTCTAATTCGTAATTTGTCACCGGGTCTATTCCACCAAATACAAACAACCCCACAAGCCATGGTTGCAACGAAACACTCTCTCCCGTTTCCACTCGGTGATCAACGACCAAAGAAAGATTGGTACGAAATTGGGACTTGAATTGACCATAATTCTGGTCTGTCTCTTGCGTCACTGCGGTGGTGTTCAGCACACTGGGATACAGAATGAATCCTTCCCTGCGCAGCCAACAGAGGAGGTCAATGTTCATTCGTCCAGGGCCACTGTCACATTTGAGTAGAACCCGCTTGCCGTTCTCATCTCTCGCGTGGGGGTAAAGCGGTACAATTGAATTCTTGATGTACTTCTCAAACTCGGCTGTATCCATTCCACTCTTTTCATTCATCTCGTACGTAGTTGGCCATTCTCTCTCCTCGTCAGCGCCAAAGTTGCCAATTACTAGCGGCATGAAATCAGCAACATCATACCGAATTCGGGTCGTTTCAACAGATTGCACTTTAGTTTGGAATTGGAAGTGAGGTGGTAGAGCCTCTCCTGCAGCGGTACTTCCTGTGATCATTGTAGTTGTCAGTGCACTCTTGCTTGTCGCTTTTCCAAGTTGAGGAAATCGTGGATCGAAGAAAATCACCTCCGGTCGCCCTCCTCTATTGCCCTGACTACCATCAAGAGACAAACAGGTTTTGTCGAAATTTAATATGTTCTTCAGCTGTTCTTCGGGGATTACAACTTCACCTTTGGCATCCCGGTATGCGAATCCAAGTTCGACTAAATCATGTTCGTATACATCAAACCACATGCTCAAATTCTTGCCAGTTGTCCAACGAATACGCCTGTCCTCAGCGAAAGTGCATTTGCATGCATCCAAATTCATTGCAGTACTGTAGAGGATCCGATCGATCAATTTGTTGACTTTGGATTATCAGTCTTGTGCACGACTTTGTTAACTTGGATTGCCAGCTTGGACTTTGTGTTGTTTCCACTTTTCGCATTGCATTGATTGATCCTCAAATAACTCTCAAAAGCCAAACGCAGAGTTTTGTAAATGTGGGCTGGTATATGTCCAACTCGACCTGCTTTCAATGGCGATTTTCCGGCGCGATCAATCTTCACATAGCGCTGGATCGATCGACTATTAATCGAAACACCATGTTCCTGCTCAACAAGTTCAGAAACAGCATTTGCTGAAAGCCCATTTGGTTTATCTCGCTCGAGCTTGTACCTCATTGTGGCAACCTTAAACGCATCGTCATATTTCCGTTTCCTCGCCACCTCTGCTTGTCGGTCGATCTGCTTGGCAGTAGCTGTTGTTTTCTTGCTCTTTGACTTGCGTGGCGCTGAAAATGCCGATGCTGCCGATGATAATGCGGATGTGATGGAGGATGCAACAGAGGAGCTGAATGATGTTATTGATGACATGACGCCCGGAGAGTCAACAATGCGTACAGTATCGATGCTGGCAAAATTCGATTCTGAGGGAAGGCGTCGATAGATCCACATCCGTTTTGCTCTCGAATTTCTCTCCGGTGTCGTAAAACCAGCCAGCTGCATGGCCTGCGGCACCATCATAGTTGGCCACTTCTTGATAAACCCCAGACACTTCTGAACGCGGCTATCATTCTTCGCAATGTCCTTAGGCATGTTGGTGAGAGAATTATCCTATCATGTCACGTTATTGATGAGATATGTCGGTGATATTCACATAGTAACACTACTACCTCCAATGTCTGGGATGATGGTGCACCTCATCACTGGGGAAGAAGCCAATGCTTGACCTGCAACACGTGGTATGAACATAGGCAAATCGTATATCAAAATGACCGTCAGAACGACAGCTATCTATTTAACATCTTTCCTCTACTTGGTTATAGTTCCTATCGATTTAACAAAGCAAACGCAGACTGCGACAAATTGGGATTTTTTTCTAGAGGTCTGTCCCGTCTGGGTTCTGACGAGACGAGACGAGATTTCCAGTGGGTGGTCTGTCCCGTCTCGTCTCGTGGGGTCTGACGGGAAACGAGATATCCCGTGACTTTTCTCACGGGAAACGAGATTTCCCGTGAGAAATCCCGTCGGTGCCTATGTACTAGTTCCTACATACGATTCGATTGGCGGGAAGATAGCTATGTACTCTAGAGTAACTGCTATCTAATAGTACTAGTAATTGCCTACGTACAGCGTATACAAAAAAGACCCGGTTTTTTCGTTACTTTTTGGCCGCGACAAATTGACAAATTAGGGAAAAAACTCGTACCTAATTCCTAATTCCGGGTTCCCAGAGAGCAGGTTGTCAGTACATACCAAACATACAGTACATACCAAGTGTACAGTAAGTTGTTGTTATGATTATGAACGGCGAACAGCTAGGTAGCGGGACAATACAATTGCATCATGCATCATGTTTAATAATGTTGTCGTCGCCGCCGCCGTCGTCGTTGCCGCTGTTGGCTACCAGTACCATGATACGTTAGATAATTGGAGGTAATATTATCATGCAATAATGGAACCAACAAATTCTTCTCGTCCTCAACTTCAAGCAGCTGCACCCTCTGCACCAGCGAAAACAGCAGAAACAGTAGACTCGTCCGTGATGCCATTTTCATCATTGCCACCACTACCACCACCAACAGCTGCAACAATACCAACCTTATTGGATTCGGAAGGAACTACTCACAATGTTCAATATCTTGTTGCTGGGGGTGACAGTACCAATACTGGTGGTGATGCTAATTTCATTCATGATGAATGCAATATTGTTAATGAAAACAATGTCGCACACGACTCTTCTTCTTCATCGCCGGGGATGATCGGAGGCAGTAGTTGTCTCCACAATCAATCACTTAGTAATGGCAGTGAGATAATGATCAACCACGATATCGATGTTAGCGATAATGTTGATGTGACAAAACTAGATGATCCATGGGAGTATACAGGAGCAAATCCACCACCACCACAATCTCAATCAAACACCACAAACTATGGTGATCGTGACAATTGCAAGCAAAGGGAAGAGTGTACGGATGATGTTTCCGAGAATGATTACGATACTGATGCTGCTAAAAATACAGAGGCGTCAAAGCATGATGACATGAATGAGTTAAACATAAACGCTCGCGGGTCATTTTCACCGGGGAGTCGTCGATCCCACTCGACTGGTGACATAGTGAATGATGATGTCGAGACTGGCGGTGAAACAGGAGGAGACAATAATATTCCCGTCTCTTCTTCGACATTCTTAACATCGTGGTCACCTCTTTTCAATCTGCAAAAGAAGCGATATAGAAAAAATAGTGCAGAGAGCGAGGGATCCAGCAATGTTACGAATTTTGGCATCGGAAGCGGTGCAACATCCATAATGCACAAGTCATTAAGGCCATTTCGCCTGTCATCGACCCCCCTGGAAGAAGACGACGGAATACTGGATGACGCCAAAAATCGAAGCAACAAAAATCAAAATTTTGGGACGACGACGATTCGTAGCAGTCCTAGCACTGTTATCTGCCATCGACGATACGCCGTGGGCGAGTACGTTTTGATCTCCAATCACAATATTGTGGTGGGAAATTTGAATGGTGGTAGCAATAGTGCCAGTACTCTCATCCACAATGCCAATTCCAACAATTTAGTAAATCAACACGGATTCCCCGAATGGGATGTGGGCATATACAAAACATCCGAGCAGCGTCGCGGGCCGTACTTGTATGTGTTGGCCAAGGTGGTGAGCGTGCACTTTGGCGAGGATGCGCAGTATTATACTGTGCGGAGGGAGGATACTATGGATTTGCAGCGTGCAGATGCGCAGTATATGGAGCCAATGATACATCAAATCGGGATCGATGCTGCGAAAATCGCCGCAAAGAAAAAGTGGTTCATTTTGGGAGATGAGGAATGCTTCGACGGGATGGGAAGCTATGGTGGTGACACTCGAGGGACGGGGGGGAAGAGTGACGATGCATGGAATCGGTTGCGACCATGTGTGGACTCAATGAATGTTTTTGGAAGGAGATGTCGCAAGCGATTAGGGGAAGTTTATCGAAAANACTGCCTACCACCCGCGAAAGAATCGTGTGGTTTGTGCTCATCTTGGAACTAATCATGGAGGTCTTTATTCGTCCTAGCGGATATTATGCTCTGATCCGTTCCGAGAAGGCCTTTTTACCATCGACGGTTCGATACATCAGCACATTTCATCTGATTTCAGAATTGATTTCGTTATTATTTTTCATTCCTGAATTCATTTGCGTATTCACATCGAATAGTTGTCGCGATCGATATCCAATTTCTTTGGCCAATGCCTGTCTTATGTCGCTTTACGGTCCAGGTCGTCTTCATGCATTTTACGGGCTCTCTTTCATCACCATAATGCGACTTCGGATATTCGGGTTGGTGCGCCATTGGACCAACATGTGGATCAATAACACATTCATCACAGTCCGGGGAGAGAATGATGAATGGCGAGTAGTGAGAGGGAAAGGATTCCTAGCCCCGCAGAATTACAAAACTCGGCAGCGGCGAGGAACAACTATTGTCATGGATGAACCAAGAACTCATCAAAAGCCTCTAATAAAAAGAGCTGGAGCTGCCCTACAGCAAACTGAAGACTATCATGTGACCAATGCAACAAAGATTGGGACAGCCCTTTTGATAACCAATGCAAAACGGAGTCTTGTGTTTGTGTAAGTTTCTGCAGCTGTGTTCGATGCTTGCATCCCCCCATTTCTCCATTCACCTCACGCGGCTACCATGTCTTTCATCGTAGCTTCTTGATTGGATTATTGAATATGTTTCCTGTTATATTCATGCCTTACGGAGGTACAAACCAACAACTGCAGAACTCTGCTGTCTTATTGCAGGCGAATAATCTTGCATTGAACGACACCTCGTACGAAACGTGCAATGATTTACAGACTGCAGTATTGTCGTGGGGCAAAACCAACCTGTTTCACAACAATGAACTTTATGTCTTGCAGCTTCAGATTCAGCCATCCCGCTGTGATTTTCAATTTATGCCAGATGGCTCGGATTCTGGGATACTCAGAGCGACCATGTGCCGGAACAGCACAGCGATTGATAAATGCACCAATGTCTTCGAAATCGACTGCCAAGACTTTTGCCTTAGTTGGGCGCAACAGCGCAACGATGATCGTGTTGCCTATTTAGCGGATGTGGACAGCGTTCGTCAAAGCGTACTTTTTAATGTCACGGTTGGCCAACTTGGGACGTATTCACTTCGAAATGGAGAAGTTGAATCGGCCTATTTTTCTGTTCATATTATATTCAACGAGACTGTTTCTGTGAAGTTATCGTGAGTCTTGTCATTGAAAATTGATTTTTATGTTGACTACCTTAATTTCACGCTCAACGGCCGACCCACTCTCCACAGAGCAATATACATATTTGCCCTTCAAGTAGGAATGACATTGTTTGTCCTTCTCGGTCTCTCCGTTTTAAGATACGATGCTGGGCGGCTAGTTCTTGGTCCACTACGTCGCATCCTAAGGATTGTGGCATTTTGTAAGCATGCATCGAATACATCATCGTGTCCCCCTTATTCCTTCACGGATGCCTAATCCTTTCCATTCCTTTGCAATTGGTCTTTTTTCCCATCAGATGCCAAAAACCCACTCTCACCACCGCCGCAACGAGATTATGGAGCGCACGATACCAAGTCCGACAAACGACTCGGTACATTCGAGACAGAAAAACTGATAACAGCCGTGACGACGACTACAGATTTACTTCGAAAGTGTTGGGGTGTTGCCGGCGCTGATATAATTTCCTCCAACCTCGCGTCGGAAGAAGGTGGGCTAACAACGTACTTCAATCCTACCGTTCCCGGCAAGGCTGTGTATGCCGTCTTTGCTTTTGTTTCCATTGACAAATTCCAAAGACACCTACATGCACTGAAAGGCGATATCATGATTCTAATCAATGACATTGCGGCCGTCTTGCACGAAGAAGTTTACCGATGGGGCTATGAAGACAGTGGTCAATGCAATAAGAATCTTGGCAACGCCTTTCTCATGGTGTATAGAATAGGATCAGTCAGTGAGGTTATGGAGAAGAGGGAGAGGGCGGAGGCAGTAATCTTTTCCACAGAGAATACGGCAAAATCCATTCGAAGACGACACCAGTTGGGATCCGCGGCGCAACAGCCGCCGCCGTCACACCACCACCACCATCATCAACAACAACAACAGCAACAACATATGAAATCCCATCGATCGAGTTTGTTGCAACGAAAATTATCCCGAAGTACCGTGGATAATTTGGACCTGTCAACCCTCCCCGGAATGCGAGCCTTCACCGACCGAGCATTGCTCGGACTATTGAAGACCTTTGCCGGCATTCACCGCGAGAAGAAAATTTTGGATTGGAATAATGATTTCCGTTTGGGGGCAGGCGTGGGCGCCATGTCCATAACCTTGAATTTTGGAATGGATGCCGGCTGGGCCGTCGAGGGTGCCGTCGGGAGTGCGTACAAAATCGATGCCACCTACCTATCGCCGCATGTGAATATGGCCTCGCGAATGATGAGTGCCACGAAGCAGTATGGAGTGTATATTCTCCTGAGTCAATCTGTTCACAAGCTCTTATCCGAGAATGCACAAGATAAACTCCGCCATATTGATACGGTGACGGTGAAAGGGAGCAGTGTCCAGCAGAAGATATTTACTTACGACGCCAAGCCACGCAGTGACTTCTTCCTCTACAGCAAGACTGAGAGCCAGCAGGATCTGGAATCCGATCGTTATTCTCCGGCGATATGGAGTGTAGATCAAGACCTGTTGGCCATGCGTAGTCACATTAGTGATGAGTTCATGGAACTGTTCGACCGTGGACGTGATGAGTATCTATCGGGGAATTGGCCATTGGCAGTCCAATTGCTCAAATCGGCTGACAAGCTCATGTTTCAACGAGTGATGGAGGAGGGATTTGCAAGCCAGAGTTTTGTCGAGAACAACAACTTCCAGCAATCACTGGTCGATGTGAACAACGATGACGACGAACGCGTGTCCATGGGCGACGGTCCGTCTCAGCGAATCATCAAATATATTACCGATATGGGTGGGGTGGCCCCGAGCAATTGGAAAGGATATAGACCATTGACCTTCAAATAGTAATGAATCATTTGGAGCTTGTCCTTATAATTCTTGTTGTCTCTCTCTAGTTTTACTTGCTTATTTTATCTTGTAATCTTCTCTTCAAGAAGGTCCATTACTCGAAGTTGCACCAGTAGCAACACTGCTACTACCACCAAACTCCCATTCTGCTCGACAAGTCGGACACGTGGGCGTAGCACCTCCCCCTCCTCCTCCACCGGCGGCATCTCCCTGTTCCTGACTTCGCAACCAAGCCGAAACACACTGTAGATGAAATGCATGACCACATCGTCCCCACACCACGGGGCACTCATCACCAGGATATTTGCAGCCTGGTGCTGCACCCTCGTAAGGACCTTGGCAAACTATGCATATCCCATCATCGTCATCGTCGTCATCCACCTCGGCAGTATTATCGGCCGTGTCATTTTCATCATCATCATCGTTGTTGTTGTTACTGTGTTTGCCGTGTTCCAGGCTGGAGCCCACACCCCATGTCCAGCGAGCGACACCGTGCCATCGTTTTATTTTCAGTTTGAGCTTGGTATTGTTGTTGTTGTTGTTGTTGTTGTTGTTGTTGGTGTCATTGGGATGATGATGATTTGGTGTTGTTGTTGTCGACGGCATCATGGATACTAATGCAAATGGTGATTCTGCGGTTGAGGTTGAGGTTGAGCATTGATAGAGTATTGAGCATTATTTGAAAAAAGTGTGTAACCGGTGTAACACCCAGAAAAATTGAACAATCACAACGAGCCTTGAACAATAGATGATACCCCCTTCCTCCCCCCGACCCCCACCCATCCATCCAACACATCCATCCACTAGGTAGAACAAATGTCACTCGGTGCTGATAGTGACAGAATGAAGACAGCAGATGCCTCCGAGTCCGAAACCGGTCGGCGTATGGTGGAGGATGCCGCCGCCGCCATCCGCAACAACAACAGCAGCAGCAATAATCAAAGCGGGCAAATTCCAGGTGGAGAAGAGCATGCTACTGCAGTATCAGCATCTTCATTATCATCGGTGGCACCATCAATGGCAGGGATTCCAACACCATTAAATGCGGCTACGGCAGTAGCAACAACGGCAGTACTAGTGGAAGAAGAAGAAGAAGACGCAGCAGCAGCACAACAACCGAAACAAACAACCTACGAAAAAGCCATTGCTCACGCCACTGCCATCCAATCGACACTGACCACACTCCTTCAACAAAAGTCACAATTGGAATCATCCACAATGGATGAATGGTCCGAAAAAATATCCAATTATGAATCCCAATCCTTGCGTGATATGAATGACGAATTACAACAATTGCAGAAATTTCATGCCGATGAGAGGAAGATGCTACAAGAGAAAATGCGGATGGAGAATGAGATGGAGGAACAAAAGTTACAGAAGAGAATGGATGAAGTAAAAGAGACAATGGACAAGAAGAGGAGAGATAATAAGAAACGTTGTCGTGGTGGTGGTGATATCATGGCCATGGGCAGTAGCAGCGAGGGGAAGGGAAAGAATGGGGGGGAGGAAGAGGCGGCGGACCAGACGATCGTCGACAACAACAACCAAAAAGATAACGACAAGGGCAAGGTAGTAGATGATAATGATGATGGTAGAGAGGATAATGGGAAAAAGATTATTTCAAGAAGTGCCGAAAAGGAAAAGGAATTGGAGGTATGTTTACAGAGATAGTATACACCACACTGTTGCTGTCCATTGTTATTATATTTTTTGTTATTAACTCAATTTGTAATCATTTATCTCCAACACTCTCAAAAAATGAATTGTTGATTTAACATCTTCTCTTTCCTTTTTTTCGTTGTTGTAAACCGGATCTATACACTATAGGAAATTGAAAATGAAATGATGAATCTTAATAAAACAAAAAGTCAGATGATATGGCTATTGAAGCAAGTGATTACAGTAGAGACGAAGATGAAATTGAAGCAGCAGCAGCAGCAGCAGCAGCAACAAATCCAACAACAGCAGCAGAAATAAATGGTGGAGGGAGAGTCAAGGAGGAGAAGGAGGTGGCAAATAATATCTTGACATTCGCTCGACAACTAGGGGGGTATATCAGTGTGCCTGTGCGGGAGAAGGGCTGCGATCTACCTAGTAGAGAGGGTAATGTAATTACGTGCATTCATGCGGAATTGCAAAGAAACGTTGCGGTGGATATGATGCACAATGATATTATTGTAGGTGACAGGCGGCCTTGTCAAGCTTCCAGAGAGAGGGAGAGAGGGATGCTTAATGGCTGAGCCCCACAGAGATAGTATAACTGTTTCTAAATGACTGTTTGACGTTTAACCTTTTCTGTACACGAGCAGTACCTTACCTGTCTATCCCATGACATCATAAGTCGAAAGAATAGAGGTGCTCTTTGTGCTTCTTGGTTCTTGGTGGCTGTATGCTGCTAGCTATGTCAAGGTCAAGGGTCCTCCATCTTGCTTCTTTTGTGCTCAGAAAAATGGCGCCAAGCAAGAAATCAATGGTTCTCCTCAAACTCTCCTACATACGAAGGAATCAATTCTTTTTCTTCCTCGAAGGTTCCCCAAACTTCCAACACTTGCGGCCGAGAATGCAGCAGCAGCAACATCAAAGAAAAGCGGGAAGAGAGAGAAGGGGTGGTGCATCAGCGTAAAACGAAAGACAAAAGCATCATCATTACAGAAACAGAAGAGAAGATACGGATACGACAAGGTCTCTGTCGAGATCAGAGCGTAAAACAGCTGGATCATCCAGATACTTCACACAATTTGAACGCATCGATAACCCATTCAAACCATGCTTTCCATCTCCGCGGCCCGTCGTGTTTCCGCGGGTGCACGTGCCACGCGAGGAGGAGGAGGGCGGGTCACTGCTGGTAATAGTGGTGTCGGCGTCGGCGGCAGAGGAGGCAGCAGCAGCATCAGCAGCAGCAACACCAGCGTTCGCCGACCACTGTCGTCCATTCTCTCCAATCGAGCAGGTGCCCCCACCCTACTCCTACTACGCATCCATCAACCACAACAACTGCTGTTCCCTTCATCCTTCTACTCCACTGAGAGAATT
>JALLAX010000481.1:0-15542 GCA_036939555.1 Discostella stelligeroides
ACCTATTGGTCTGGTTTATGCTTAGACAGTTATTATCTTCAGGCAGGGTGCATCACGTAATTTTTTATCAAGCGAATTACAGCGATCATCAACTAAGTCCAAACCATCAAGAGAGCGAGCAATAATTACTATTTACCTTTACTAACTATTTAACTTTAACATTTTCGTTTAGTGAATGCGACGATAGGAGGACGCTGCGATAGACCAATACCATGGAGCAGCCCCCAGTGCAGATCGGTCAGTATGTTCTGGGGAAGAATCTTGGGATCGGTGCCTTCGGCAAGGTGAGATCTTGGGAGTACCCTACTGCGGGCATCCGGCATCAGCCTCCCCTGTGTTGAACACTGATCAAGTGTCGGCGGTGACAGCAATCAAAGTTCAAGCATGTTGCATGCCGTTATCATTTGATCTACATTGCTGATGTGTACTGTATTAATTTTGTTCCTTTGAAAGCGAGTCGGAATCTTCCTTTGATCATCGCAAATCTTTAACCATAGACTGATATAATTGCTCATCTTCCTTCTCCAATTAATTTCACAGGTCAAACTTGCAACGCATGCGATCACCGGCCACAAAGTTGCTGTGAAGATCTTAAATAAAGCTAAGATTAAGCAGCTTGGCATGGAGGAAAAGGTTCAAAGAGAAATAAACATCCTGCATTTATGTACGCATCCCCACATCATCCGTCTATATGAAGTTATTGACACCCCAACAGATATATTCCTCGTGAATGAATATGTTTCTGGAGGAGAATTGTTTGACTACATTGTATCGAAAGGGCGATTAGCAGCCGATGAAGCCAGGAACTTCTTTCATCAAATTATTTCAGGGGTAGAATATTGTCACTTCCAAAAAATTGTTCATCGGGATTTGAAGCCGGAGAATTTATTGCTTGATTCCAACTTGAACATAAAGATTGCAGATTTTGGCCTTTCTAACTTGATGAGAGATGGAGACTTTCTTCGTACATCCTGTGGATCTCCGAACTATGCCGCCCCTGAAGTTATCAGTGGTCACCTATACGCTGGTCCAGAAGTTGATGTTTGGTCTTGCGGAGTCATATTATACGCCTTGCTGTGCGGGTCTCTCCCTTTCGATGATGAATCAATCCCAAATTTATTCAAGAAAATCAAGAGCGGCATGTACAGTCTACCATCGCATCTTTCCCAGCTGGCACGAAATCTTATACCTCGCATGCTGGAAGTAGATCCTATGAAAAGAATTACTATTCCTGAAATTCGCCTTCATCCCTGGTTTCAACATAAGTTGCCACCATACTTGCGACATCCACCTGAACTGATGGAAAAGCAGGAGCGCGTCGTTGACCCCGCTGTAATTGATGAAGTGATGAAGCTTCCGTTTCATAAGGCCTATCAGCACCTTCTAAATGGAGCTACGATGAATGGTATGCCTAGCATCCTCCCTCAAAATCAGTCCAGTTATCCCTTGATTACTAGGGAACTTGTTGAGAGCGCAGCATCCCTTGAGGACAGCCGCGAAGATGGGGCTCCAAAAATTCTACGAGACCTGCGTGTTGCCTATGAATTAATTTTAGACCACAAACACACACGCCTTCGTGTCATGGAGGTGGCGCGGGCTATAAGGGAGGCTGCAAGCGCAACCCCCCCTGCCTTCAGCCCGGGGGGTTCACGAGGGGCAACACCAGGGGGATATCCCGGAAGCATGGGTAGCGCTCCGGGTAGCTACAGCGGTTACAGCAGCGCAAATTCCCCCTCAGCTCATCACACCCAAATCAGTCAATCTCGTATGGCCGAAGAGGCAGCTAGGGTGTTGCTTCAACCTGGTGCTATGCGAGGGGGGGCTGGTGGAGGGGCAATACACACTCCTCCGCCGAGCTCTATACCCACATCACTTGGTAGTCAAGGCAGTCCTCATGTGGTACAGATGCAATCGTCTATCCCAGGAAATATTGGTATGATTGCACAGCATCAGCATGGGCGCAGAAATCGTCGTTGGTACCTTGGAATTCAAAGTAAGAAGGATCCTGCACATGTAATGACGGAGGTCTACAAAGCTTTAATGGCACTCGGCTGCGAATGGCTTCAGCTGTCATCATATCGCGTCAAATGTAGATGGAGGCCGAATATGCCTCGGGAAAATTTGAGACGGCAGTTTTCAATGCCCATGGCGGGGGGGGAATCACCCGAAAATGCCTGGGATACAGGAGGGGGGGGAAATGATATGAATATTGATGATGATGACGACAAACAGGACGTTTATGATAGCAAGACGAAATGCATGGGGACGCATGAGGCTATTTCGGTACCAGATCTCAGCACTAAGGAGTATTGTATCAAGATCGGGCTTACATTGTACAAGGTGCAACAAAGCATATATCTTCTCGACTTTCAGAAAATGACTGGGGATGCCTTTTCGTTCATGACATTATGCGCCAACATCATCACTGAGCTGAAGACGTTAAGTGCTGCGAGCAAGCAGCAACAAGCTCTCCTTGCTCAGCAGCAGGCGGCTGCTGCGGCGGCACAACAGCAAGCTGCCATCGCTGCTGCAGGCGGCCGCCAATTTCAACCGCAAAAATGAGATACGCCATGGTATCGTTGTTGACGGGTCTATGTTCGAAAGTGCTATTATTTTGAGAGCGTAATCACTTCAGTACCAATTTATAATACCTGACTACTCCTTGCTTTATTGAACAATAAGATTCCTAACCATTTCCTAGAATCACCGCTACTGATCGCAACAACGGCGATAAGTGTTCCAAAGAGCAACGTGTTAGAGGTACAATGATTTTCACCTCATTCCTCATCCAAACTAGGACGAAGAGCACAGTACAGAGCAACTCCCACACCAGGCAACAGAAGAGTTAACAACGCTATCAATTCCGGTGCCAAATCTCCTTTGTATCCTCTCCGAGACAGGTCTTCCGGTATGAACGACGCTGCGGATAATGTCAATATAACAAAATCTAAAGAAGATGCCGAGACAATTGCTGAACCCTCGGCGAATAGGTCCTTGTATCCTTGTATGAATTCCCCAGGATTCGAGATGATTGCAGCCGCAGCTCCGGAGGTTATGTAAGCGGATGTGACTAATGCCAAAATGAAGTAATTGAAAAACTTATTCTCCAATACATTCGCAGTGAACCATCCGAGATCCGACTTGGACACTGGCAATGGATTGGGTTTTCGTGTACTAGCATATATTCCCAACACTCCATACCCACCAAACATGGAACCTAGGAGGAAGGGAGCTGCTGGTAGTTTCTGACCTCTTGCACCCGGCATGAGCAAGCATGCTAATGGCGCTGCATACAGACCAAGCAAGTTGAAAACTGTGATGAAAAGTTCATTGAACCCAGGATTGAGCGGATCGGCAATGTATTGCTGTAATATTTCCATGGACGCTCCATCCGCTTCACCCGCTTGCCTCACGTATGCAATTGCTAAAAAGAGGACGAATGCTAAGGCATATGGTGGGTTTATTGCGATGGTAGGGGAGTCACTGTTGGACTCGTCCGCTTCGCTATTCTTCGCCTTGACAGTTTGCACTCCGTTAATGTTAGGATACGCGATGAATGAAGCAGTTGCAACATTGTTTGTTCCTGGAACTGGAAGGTCCCTCCTTGTCGTCGTACGTTCAGAAACAGTGAGGGCTGGAACAAATCCTGTCGTCTGACACAGTAGGCTGGCCAATCCAGTAATAACAGTGGAGTAAATAACTTTCATGATGGTCTAATAGCGGGCTTTGCAGTGGTAACCACTTTCGTGTGATTGCATGTGAAGGTGAATAATGGTAGAATTGGTAGAGAATCGAGCTTTTCCCACAGAAGATTTCAGATTTCAGACTTTCAGAGTAAGGTCGATTCTCTCCTGCCACGTATCTACGGAGATCGTCATAGGAATTAATATGACTTTTTCCGGTTTTTTTCCTGAACCTCTACGATATCTTCTGAACAATCCACTTCCCACTCCAACAACAAGTACCTTACTAGAGATAACAGTCCTCTCCCCCACGAGCAAACTATCTCCTTCCCGATCATGACGAGATTCATCCTCTGCTGTTTAATATTGCTGAGCACTACTCCAGCTGCCGCCCTCTCATCGCGGATTTTCCTTCCCAATCCATCTTCGATAACGCGCCTTCGGGATCCTCTGTCGCCAACGCCGTCTTCCTCGACCCTCTTCTTCTCATCTACAACAATACCATCCACGGCATCTCGCGACGTGGCAATTCAAGAAGCGAAAGAACTATTATGTCGTGCCGCAGAGACTAAATTAGAAAATCCAGACAAAGTATTAGATGCTCTCTCATCGCTCGAGACAAACTGCAAACTCAAATTCAAGGATGATCCAGAATCCTTCTCCAAGGACATCATGGACAACATTTCTGGAGAGTGGAGACTTATATTCACTACGGGAACGAAAGAACGCCAAGAGAAATCGGGAGGACGGGTGAACTATTTCCCCCTCAAGGCAATTCAAAAGTTTGATACTTCTAGCACCCCGAAAATTATTGAGAATGGAATCTATGCGTGGAGCCTTCCACTGATCAAGTTCAGTGGAGACTTTGACTTTGATGCGAGGAAACGAAAGTTGGAGTTCGATTTTGACATGATTGAAATCTTCGGATTGCTCAAAATTAAATTGGGTCGGAAGGATGTGGCCAAGCTTGGTGCGAGTACAGGATTAGGTAGTGCAAATAATGAGAAGTTGGCGGATATGGGCAGACGAGCTTTCTTTGATTGGATCAGTGCAGATAAGGACATTGCAACTGCAAGGGGGGGAGGTGGTGGTTTGGCATTGTGGAAAAGGATCGCGTGATGTATCTGAAGAGAGTCATTGCGTTGAAGATTATTTAATCCCGAGAAGTCTGTACTTTAGTGATTGTTGCAAACTGATGTATATGCGATTCGTGATATCACCATCACTGCTCACGTGTCAGGGTTGTTTCACCTTTAACATTCCCTTTCGCATAAAACCAACATCCGGTGCAGGGCCAAATGATCTCGGATCCATCCGTCTTCTATCACCAGTGTTCCTCGCATGATTGGATCCAAACACACCGCTTAGTCTACTAGTACCGCTATGACTATCCTTACCCTGTCTCCTATCCTTTGTTTTTTTCTTTGTCCCCTGCGACGATGAGGAATGATGACTAACCACTCCGCTCTCCTTCAATTCCTGTTTTTCACGTTCTTCACGCTTCAATGCCTTCTTTCGCATCCCTACCAAAATTTTTGTCGGTATTTTTTGTCGCTTGGCAGTTCGGCCTGTCAATCGTTCCAGTTCTGCGTTCTGGTGTGACTTCTTCTGCACGCCAGTGAATCCTTCCGCGCCAAACTTATGCACCTCACGAATCGTTTCTTGTATGTCGAGAGCTGGAGGCAAGATGTCTTTATTGTGCCCACCATTACTAATGCTTGGTGCAAGACTTTTCCGCTGCTGCTCCCGTCGGCGAGTGGTAGATCCACCCACCGTTGAAAAGTCCGGAAAGGCCGTCGGACAAACGATCACTTCTACTGTGCGTTTTCGTTTCCGTCCAACCTCGTTGGCGGCAGTACTGCTGCTGCTGCTGCTACTGCCATTTGATTTGCCACTTTTTGCAGATTGACTGTCTTTCTTTGATTTAGTCATCATGGGCCGTATGCTTTGTGGAACAAAAGTATCTACTAACGAGAAGAGAGCGCTGACACAGAGCGAGCTGCCATTGCCACCATTGCCATCGCCATCACAGATAGGCCTCTGCCGCTGCTAGCTGCATGTTGTTGGTTGTTGTATCTGCTGTGTTTTGTGTTTTGTGGCTGTGATCCCTCCACGTGGAAATCATTGTGATTCCGCCAATCAGGTCGCGAGCCTGGCCGTCACATCATCGATTTTCAGGCAAACATGGCCTCAGAGGAGAGCTGAAGAAAGCTGCAGACAAAGAACACAGAAAAAACATCAACCCAAATCACCGCTTGATCATGAGACGCCATGCCTGCATATCTTTCGCAGCATCAATTGTAGCAGCAGCAACGCATGCTTTCCTTACAGTGCCGCTGCCACAACGGAAGCATCCCTTGTCGATTTCATGTTCTTCTCTTCGCATGTCCTTCATGGCCGACAGCTCCGACTACAAGGCCGACAAATCTGACTTCGGCGTTGGCGACGACGATGGTGGCGACTCCTCCTCCACCGCGCCACTACGAGGAGAAGTGGACATGGCCGACGTGCCGGTCACTGAAGAAATTGCCGTGCCAACATCACGGAATAATATTGGTAATCGGTTTCTGGCGCTTGTGTTTGATAGGTCACACTCATCGAGATTTGATGCCAACGCCAACGAGGAGGATTATGCAAATGCATTGTGGGACATGCACGAGGATAGGATTGCCTTGACAGAAGATCACGTCATGTGGGCACGGAAACAAAATCTATACAATGATACATTCAACACCGAGAGTAGAGCTGATGTGCTCTGGAGTCACCAGCTGTGAGTGTGATGGTATGAGTCATGTTTTTATTACTGAGCACAGATTTCAGATCTCACCATCAAAAATCAATTAGGCTCTCATCAGACCTTCAACGGACTATCGGACATGCCATGTGCATCGACTCACCTACAATTGAAGATTGTCGCGAGGCCCTCTCCCGTGATCCTATTATCCGCTTTCTTTTGGGAATTGACTCCGAAGGAAAGTGTGACGTCTCATCCATCCCCCTATTCCGGTGGAGACAAATTCGCGACCACACACTTCGGCGTGATGATGGACGAGATGGTCTACCGACAATGGCATTGGCGTTTGATCGACCCGAGGCCATGTCAGATGGATTGAGGGAGGAAATTACCAATGATCATCTGGAGTACTTGATTCGTAGCGAACGAGTAATTGCATCAGGGCCATTGCATGTTGCCACGGCTGAAAAGACTGACCCAAAATCAATCGCCGTCGGAACGCTCTTATTTTTCAATGCATTGGATAGAGAAGATGCCATCGATTTCGTGGAGAATGACCCTGCGGCGCTGGCGGGATTGTATGAGACGATGACGGTGCATAGGTATAACAATCTTGACGTCACCGGCAAATTCGTGAGCGAAAATTTGTACTTTCCTGGACAGAATACTTATCAGATGAAAGAGGCGATGGAACACTGGGGCTACCCAGTAGATGATCTTCAGACGAGATGGTTGAACTCATGAGCTGAAAGAAAAGTATTTATCCTAATTGATGATAACTTATAAATAATTCTAATCGCGTTCAATATTCAATCCAGCGAGGCTGTTGGAACTGCCTTCTTTGGCTTTGGAGTCCCTCGTGCTGTGAAGTTGCATATTCCAAAGTTCAGCATATTTCCCTCCTTTCTGTAACAACTCGTCATGTGTTCCCTACAACGAAAATAGAAAAAAAAGAAAATTAACATAATGATCTTCTGAATTACACCCCATAGTCCAGTGAAACTCACCTCCTCGGCAACTTTCCCTCCCCCTAATACAATTATATTATCCGCTTTCTTAATGGTCCCCAACCTGTGAGCAATGACAAGGACGGTGCGATCAGAGCCTAACCTATCAAGTGCATCCTGAACAGAGTTTTCAGTTATTGTGTCGAGAGAGGACGTGGCCTCATCCAATACAACTATGGAAGGGTTCTTCAAGAGACATCGCGCGATAGCAGTACGCTGTTTTTCACCTGTACGAACAATCATTCGCCTGTTAATGCAAGGTTTCACGTTTGTAAATGTGGATACTATTGATCCTTCACTTACCTCCACTGAGCTTGAGGCCTCTATCACCCACCATGGTATCCCATCCCTCCGGCAGACTCTCAACAAACGTCTGTAGCTGTGCATCTTTGATTGCCTGCGAAACCTCCTCGTCGGTGGCATCTTGTCTACCGTACTTAATGTTGTTTTTCAATGTGTCATTGAAGAGGGAAGTGTTTTGAGGTACAACACCAATGAAACCTCGTAAGCTTTTCTGTTTTAGAGACCGAACGTCAATCCCGTTGACTTTCACGGCTCCACCAATGACATCATAAAACCTGAAGAGGAGGCGAGACACAGTTGTTTTTCCTTTGAATCGGTAGTTAACAACGATTGAATAAATGTGTGAATGGGCGAGTATTATGGTTAGACTCGAATAGCAATAAATATGGGAATTGTGATAGAATGTTATGACACACCTTCACCAGTTGGGCCGACAATGGCTGTGACAGTCCCTCGTTTCATCTTGAATGACAAACCCTTCAAACCCTTGGTGTCAGGTTGCGTCGGATAATGGAAATTCACGTTGTCAAACTCAACGACCACATCACGATCGTCCACATTTTCGAGTGGGAGGACCATTGCATCAGGAGCATCCGTTACGTCAGGCTTTTCTGCCAATANGATCGTCCACATTTTCGAGTGGGAGGACCATTGCATCAGGAGCATCCGTTACGTCAGGCTTTTCTGCCAATAGTTCGCTCAAGTTGGTCAAGTCCACAATTGCCATAACTGGACGGAAAATCATGTGAGGAACCCATGGACAAAAAATTGGGGAAATGTCACGAAATACTTACCAACCAGATTGTAAATGCTGCCAAGAAAATTCAGTGGCATGAAAAGATTGAGAGTGTACGATAAGACAGTGATAAAATCGCCTACTTCCATTCCCGTGCAATTCTGAAGCTCTGAGCAGCAAATAGAGTTACCGTCTTCGCAGCCCGATGCAATGCAACATTCCATGCGTTGTTGGATACTGATCACTGACAGCGATAGGCTAGTTGCCAGACAAGCTTGTAGTAGAACTTGTTGGGTAATATTCAAGAAACTCAAAGAGGCCTGAACATTTATACTGCCTGATTGGAACGTTTTCACTGATTCTCCAAACCTAATTCGGATGAAGAATTCGTCAAAGGAAATGATTGGTGGGCACAACAGTGAAGAACAGAACATGATACCCCACACTCACCTCTTCTTTTCATACTCCTCGGCAGTGAAATACTTGACTGTCTCGAAGTTGATCAACGAGTCTGTGCATCTGTCATGCCAATCATTGTCGCTCTTTGCAACTTGTTTCCGGAACTTCTTTCTCCACAACGTGATCAGAATGGTCCAAAAGATGTACGTATAGACGAAGAAGAATACCGATACCGCGAGTGGGAAGTAGTCAAAGTATGTGGCAAAAATGATGGTAACCATAAGGCATTCAGCGATGGATGGGACCAACCAGAGGAACAGGTACTTCATCAAGGTATCGCACGCGGCTATACCGCGATCCATGCTGCGTATCACTTCGCCAAGTTTCTTCATTAGGTGCCAATCTAGACTGAGACTGTGTAGATGATTAAAACTTGCTTCGCTTAGCTCAACGAATGCTGCCTGAGCCACATGAAGATACACCAAGCTCTGAAATTCCTTTAGTGTGGTCGACGAAAATTGAATCACCGCATAGATGATTGAATATTTGATGGCGTTTGGATAGTCCATTCGAGTAAGCGCTGTAGAAGCCTTGCCCAAAAATATAGGAGCCGTCAAACTGCATGCCTTGGATGATGCAACAAACACCCAAGTAGATATTGCACGGATGCGATTGATTGTGGCAGATGTTGCCGTTGCCTGTGGCCAAAAGTACGGTTTTAATATTGTCAAGAGTGCACGCCTGTTGAGTCTGAGCTTTTTCCCCTCCCTGGTATTGACTTTGGGATATCTGCATATCCTTCCTTCGACAATTGCCAGAAACGCATAAATTATGAGGCAAACGAGAGTGGTGATGTCTACCTTAGTAGGGTTGCCACTTTCTCCGTCGGTGGCAGGGAAGGCAATGGAAACAATGCACCCCATCATCAATATCAGTGCAGATATCGAATAGAGACCTCGTTGGAGAGAAGTAAGACGTTTACGTGAATAGTCACGAATGTTCATGACGAGTCCAACAAAAATAGCCACGGATACGCAGCCTAGCGGGATAGAGTCATACAGTGCATTGGCAAATGCTGGCCGATGTTCCTGCGATGCAGTGGCGGTGAGGACAGTCGCCGCAATAAAGTATTCAACCAAACCCAGATGGATTAATGAAGATATTATTGGTATCGCAGCTTCCAGTCCAGTTTTGGGTTCCTCTTCATCTATTTGATCCTCTGCATCTCCCGCATCAGCTGCTGGCATGGTCGTTATTGTGTCGCCGAGGCCGCGGGGCGGAGACGATGATGCTGCGGAGAACCGTCTAAAAAACGAACTGCCTCGCCTTTCATCAGGAGCGCGGTAGCTCCTGATTGTGGACTCTCGAACTGAAAGCCGCCCATTAACAACCCACGTGGAGAGACGACGTTGTCCGAGTGACGGTTTCGATTGCTTCAAATCATCGTTGCTATTATTGTTGTCCTGCTTGGAATTCTCAATTTTCGCTTCATTCGCCTTGGCCGTCTCGCCAGCCACCATGACAAGATCAATGACGAGACGAGTGAGATGGAAGGTGGCGCTAACGCCCGCAGCAACGATGGCGGAATTGGGTGCCATTGTAATGATGAATAACTTGGCTTGGTCTCGAGGAAGATGAAATGGAAAAATCTCCTGTGTCAGTGCCAGTGGGTGGGGATCTCGAATTCGAAAGACTGAAGAAACATCACCAGAAAGCTTGCAGTGATGATGTCATCACAAAATTAATAGAACTTTCGTACTTAACGAAACAAAAATTAAGCCTGACAGTAGAAATAAGTAGACAGTACAATACCTACGTACGATACGATACGATCCTTCCCATCCACTCGTACAGTGTACCGTTCGACTTCATCAACAGCACCACCCAAAGCTGGTGCAAGCTGCTGTGGCTGTGCGTGGGGTGTTGGGGTCACAAATCGACTCAAACCACACCAACCGTCCAACCCGAAGCAATAGTGTATGTCTTTCGTTCCTGCGCCACAGAAGGCGAGCACCGCCGGCACTGCCAATGCAATTAATCAAACCGTGAATGGAACAACCAACGCCGTAAACAACGTTCCACCCGCTGCCGGCGAGGCAGCGGAGAAGGGTGCGGGGGAAGAGGATGCCTTCATCACGTCGCGCACCTTCGATCTCTATTGGGTCGATAAGGCCTCGCTCATGTACAAGGATGGGTTTGTCAAGGTGAGAATTGCATTTAATTCATTATGGGTTGGGGATATGAAAGAGGGGGGCATATTGTGAATCATATCCAATATTCATTCAACAGTCGCGCATACCATACATCACCGTGTCATCTCACAACATCATCTACCGCTACTACACATGCACCAAAATTATTATTAGACTTATGACCGTGAGCAGCGAAAGGCAACCTTCGCCACGAAGCAAAAGTCTTCCATCCCGGTGATTTTGCGTGATATGGCCCCTCCTGANCCGATCTCAAATGCAGCTGAGAAAGTTAAGAAAGATCTCGAGCGCGATCTTATGAAGCTCTCCAACCTCAAAACGCTCAAAACTCTTCAGGAGGCTACTTGCGATACTCCCCTTGGCAAAATCCATCGCATGCTCAAGATGTTGCACTTAGCTATTTCTGCCCTCAGAGAAGGCTCTGTTGGGGCAAGCGAGGCTGAAGTTCTTGATATCCTTTGGGCGCTAGAGGAAATGCCCCTCTTCAAATCATGCGAAGAGGAAATCGCCTCGGAGAAGACCTCGAAGAAGGAGTCGAAAACTGATGATAAGAAATCAAAGAAAGATTCTAAAAAGGATCCGAAAAAAGACAAAAAGGACTCGAAGGAAGTCAAAAACGATAAATCCGAAAAGAAGGAAGCTGTCATCCTCTCCACTGATGCCAAGGGGCTCAAGGAGTTGCTGAAGGAAAACGGAGATCGGTGCGTTTCTGTCTCTCCAATTATTTGTTACTACATTTATGCAGTCATTTTCACCTCTACTATTATCCACTGAATTCATCTTAGTTTCAAAGATACGTTGAAGTATGCGAGGAAGATGATGAACGGGAAGAAGGATATTATCTCGTTTCAGCTCACCGACATGCCTGATCGCCTTCCACCTTTGAGCCGGTACAATCGGCATTTCAAGTTGGAGAATTGGCAGTGTGATATCCTTGACGCCATCGACAAGAGGATGAGTGCAGTTGTTTGCGCTCCAACATCCTCGGGTAAAACACTTCTGAGCACGTACACTTGTAAGAAGACGGAAGGCACTGTTCTATTCGTCCTTCCCAGCGAAGTTCTAGTGTGGCAGATCGCTGCCACCTACTACGAATTTTTCCGTGGCAACGTCACCATTGCTACTGATCTCATCACCTTTCAAGAGATCACTGGGGGGGCGCAGGTCTACATTGGTACACCACGAGCAATTGAAAAGTGCATTGTTAAGGCTCGCGGTGCTGCGGGTGAGGAAATGAAGAAGGGTCAGAGAGAATTTATGATTCTAGATGGGGGGTACAGTCAGTTCGATTACCTTGTTCTTGATGAAGTCCACACTCTCAACGGACCCGAGGGAGATGCACTGCAGAGGATTATTAGGGCGTGCAATTGTCCCTTCCTTGCTTTGAGTGCGACCATTGGAAACGCCAAACAGCTCCAGGCTTGGCTAAGTAAAGTGCGCAATGAACACATTTCTGCAGTCGAGATTGATGCACCCTCAGAAGATGTTCTTCTCGAAGAGTATTTCGCACGCTTCATTAACTTGCAGCGCTGGGTTGTTGTTGAGTCTGAGGGTAAGGATGGGAAGAAAAAGATGAAGATGGTTAAGCTCCACCCAGTCGCAGCTATGACACCAGAACGCTTGCAGTCGGAGCCTGATTTGATTGCGGCCTTGTCCATGACTCCAGTTGACATGATTGATTTGTGGAAGAGGATGAAAGCCATTTTCCCTGGCACTGTCCTGGAAGAATTGGACGACCCTGAACACTTTTTCAAGGCATCAGCTGGTGAGCACCACCGCATTACTCTCAACCAGACGAAGGAGTATGAGACGAGGTTGAAGGCACGTCTTACGGCGTTGTCCCAGTCACACTCTGAGCTGTACGAAAAGCTCCGCAAAGCACAACTTCCGCCTCCACTTGAGGCTAAGAAGGATGTCAGTGACATTCTGTATGGTGTCGTGCAGCAATTGAAGGATAGCGACCTCCTTCCCGCGGTTGCTTTCCAGCTTGACACTTACGGTGCGTTTTCAATGTTTAAGACACTTCTAAGTAAGCTTGAAAGCGAACAAGTTACCGAGTTCCCGGATTATCGCAAGGATTTGATCAAACTTGCTCGCGAAAAGGCTCAAATGAGGAAGGTTGCTGCTGGTCAAGCTAGCCGTGTCAATGCCGCGGAGGCGGAGGAGGAAGCTAAGTCTGGATTTACCGACGAAACACTTACCCAAGAGGACACCACCAAGCCACATGACAAATATGTTCTCTCCCCTGTGGGTAAGCGCTTGGGATTCAACGAAGTTGAAGATATTATTTCTGACATGAAGAAGTCGGGTGAGAGTGTGGATATCAACCATGCCCTCATCCGTGGTCTCCGACGTGGAATTGCCATTTACACAAATGAGGTTGGCTTTTCGTGCTACCGCCGTCAAGTGCAAATGTTGGCTCAGAAGGGAAGGCTGGCAGTTGTATTCTCTGATGAAGCTTTGGCGTATGGAGTTAATATGCCCTTCCGTACTTGCGTCTTTTGCGGTGATATGGGTGACTCGTTGACGGCCCTTATTGCGCAGCAAATGCAAGGTCGTGCAGGGCGTAGAGGTATGGATGTCCAGGGAAACGTTGTCTACCTCGGAATGGAATGGCCTTACATTGAGAATCTTATGCTTGGTCAAATTACCAACGTCACCGGAAAAGAGCCTCGATATCCAACCATGGCTCTTCAAGGAGCCATCGCTGCGTCCAATGATCCCAATGACTTAAAGCACTTTGTACATGACGATAATAAGCCTGAATTCGCTTTGGCTCTGCGCAAAATGCAACGCACTCAGCAATGCTTCCCAACTGTCACCGAAGAAATGATGGAGTGGATGGCAGGATCCACGTTGGAAGACTTTTGCAACGGAGTCAATGATACGAAGTATCTTAGCCTCTCTCGTCACGTCATTCAAGGCCTTGGATATGTGGATGAGGACATGAAGCTCGATATGGATCACAATGTAGTATCCATGGTCTGCGAGATGAATGATTATCTTCCTGAGGGGATCCATCTCTGTGCCATTCTTGAGCAGCTCTACCTTCGGTTTTGCTACATGAAAATCAAGGCGTTCAAAGAAGCTGATTCAACGCAGAATGATTTCCTCTCCGTCCTTCTTCATGTCGTTGATCGAGTCCCTGCAAAGGAAGGGGAAGAGAGCCTACAGGAAATGCTTCGTGTTACTCCATCGGAAGGGAAGATTGTCAACGAAGATGCGCTTGACATGTGGCTCAAAACGGAGGAAATTTTGATTGACCAGAGAGATAAGATCAACGCCCTTAACATTGATGAAAACGAGAAAGCAAAAATGCATCTGGTTCTCCCCCCTGCAAGTGCAGTAGGAAACGTTGGTCCTCCTCTTGACAAAGGTGTCTATGAAATGATCATTACAAAGCAGAAGGGTTTCCGCGAAGACCAGAGCCTAGAGCGTCGCAATGATCTTAAGAACCGTATCTTCAAGCTCGGGCACATCTGCCAAGTCGCGCACAATAATCTTCAGCAGCCACATGGAAAATATGACGCTCTTGAAGTTCTTTTCCGTCGCTTGTTCAACAATATCAAATACAGTGTAGCGGATATGATGAGGCAACTCACGGATCAGAGTGACCTTACTGAAGTGTAGTAAACTTTAGTTGTTCTTTTGTTGAATGGGGAAATTTAATAATAATGCTATTGGCCTGGTAACTTTAAAATGCTCCTCTATTGCTAAAGGTCTGTTCTTACTATTTTTCCATGTCGTCCTATCACGATTCTCTGGTCAGACCGTGGATGTTGTCGTTAACTGTGCGTCGACGCCGTAAGATCACACTGAGCGTTGTAATCTACCAATCAGTTCAGCTTTTGTGCCTCCTACTTTAAGACCTTTGCTGCGCAATAAATCTTTCAGCTCTGGAACAGTTAACGATGACAAATTACTATTCCTGCTATCAGAGACGGCTTTGGTTGATACAATCACCTCGGATTCAGCCTCTTTATTGCTCATTTCTTGAGCCAGATCCTCTATCAAACTCGAAAAGAAATCGTCCGCGTCGTCAACTTCTCTACTTGTAGATGAGTCATCCCGCAGCGCAACGTCAACCCCTGACAAAGATGATGCATCTCCCACGTTACCTATTTCACTTTCTAGACTGGCAAAGAAGTCGTCAATGCCTTCTTCTGCATTTTCGTTCTGAAAATCACCCCCCAGTGACTGAGAGAGTTCAGCCTCAAGACTGGCGAAGAAGTCATCGTCGTCTACCTGACTTGCGGGCTTATTACCTCGCGACGAAAATGATTCTGATTTATCAAGCGTCCCTCCTAGCTCAGCCATCAAATTCTCGAAGAAAGAATCTTCAGCACCGGTGTTTGAATCCACTGCCGCTTTTGCAGTATTTGGTCCTGCGTTATCATGCCGACGGGTCCCTCGTGCTCGTGATTCATTTTGAGATGAATCGTCGCGCAGATCATTACTGAGTTGGCTCAT
>JALLAX010000482.1:0-11668 GCA_036939555.1 Discostella stelligeroides
TGGTAGTATGGCATCAGCGTTAGGGAGTGCCCTTGTCAAGGCAGCCATGGCATTGAGTGGTATTGCCATGGCGGGACGGTTTGCATTGAACCCGTTGTTCAAGACCGTTGCGGCCGCCAATTCCCAAGAGGCATTCCTAGGTGTGATTCTGTTCACTGCGCTCGGAATGTCATTTTTGACAGAGGGATTGGGGCTAAGTAATACTCTGGGAGCATTCTTAGCCGGCGTGTTGTTATCTGAGACGAAATACCGGTACCAGGTGGAGGCAGATA
This sequence comes from Discostella stelligeroides, assembly GCA_036939555.1. NCBI lineage: Eukaryota > Bacillariophyta > Thalassiosirophyceae > Thalassiosirales > Thalassiosiraceae > Discostella > Discostella stelligeroides. Next base: position 273 of record JALLAX010000482.1, read on the forward strand.
TTGCACCTTTTCGAGGAATTCTGCTCGGATTGTTCTTTGTGACAGTGGGATTTGAAATTGACATCCACCTGATTGCCAATAACTTGCCTGTTGTCTCGGCCATCGTAGCGGGTATATTAGGGTTGAAGGCAGGCATCCTCACATTGTTGTGCAAGGCATTCGGATTGAGCGATTCAACTTCTACAAGAACAGGATTGATACTCAGTCAGGGCGGAGAATTCGCTTTCGTTGCGTTTGCACTGGCAAGGAGCCTTGGAATTTTGGATAAGGCGACAACCAAAATGTTATTAACATGCGTCAGTTTAACCATGGCATTGACACCCCTATTGGATGAGGTTGGAAGCAATATTGCGCAGAAGTTGGAAGAAGGCTCTAATTTTACACATTACATGGGCCAAGATGATGATGCACTAGAAATCACTGAATCGGATGCAGATACTGGATTCGTGGTGGTGGTGGGATATGGAGTGGTTGGAAAAGTTGTTTGCGACTTGTTAGATAAGAAGTTCGTGAAGTATGTCGGTATGGAAAAGGACCCGGCGAAAGCCATTCAGGCAAGGAACAAGGGTCTTCCTGTCTTCTTTGGTGATGTTGGGCGTCAAGAAGTGGCAGAAGCATTCAACATCGGCAAAGCCAAAGCAGTAATTGTTACCATTTCAGACAAGGCTGAAGCGACACGTGCTGTTATTGCACTGAGACGACTGTACCCCGACAAGCCTATTTTTGCTCGAGCCAAGGATGCTGATCATGCTAAACGTCTTCAATCTACTCTGGATGTAGCGGCGATGGTCCCTATCTTTCCAGAAGACAATCTTCTGTTGACACTTCCTTTTGGAGGAGCAGTGCTTAGAAGTTTGGGGTTTCCAGCAGAGGAAGTAAACTACATTTTGGCAGAGAAGCGGAGGGAAGTTTTGAGTGGAAAGGAATTGGAGAGATTTGAGGAAGAGTCGGTTATGGCTCAATTGGGAGTGGAAAAGGATGCCGACAAAGAAGATGGTACAGATGGTGACGAATCAAAGACTGAAGTTGAATCCAAATCAGACATCAAGACGATACATGCTAGCGCAGCATCCGATAAGCCTGGAAAAGAAGTTGACGTTGCAAAACCTAAACAGCGCGACACCATGAAGGCATTGGTGAAACAAGTTGTGGAAGCCAACTCGTCTACTGGACAAAAGAAAAAGGAAGTTGATTCCGACGAAGAACCCGAAATTATTGGTATGCTGGATAATGAGCTCAGGGAAAAGGAGGCGAAGAAAATAGGGCTGTAAGCAGTAAGCTAGAATAAATTAATTGCCTCCAAAGGTCCTTGCATACCTCTCCAATACTCGGTGCTTCACCTCTTCATTTTCCTTCTCAGATTCCCGATTCAACACCAAATCATACACGAATAACGTCGCACGCTGCGATATTAGCTTGACCTCATCGAGGTTATTTTCACACCATCGAATCTTTTCATCGATATCCGAATAATCAGGGGCGATAGGAATGAAATGCACGTTGGGTTTAAGAAAGTCTTCCATCATCCATGATGATACTTGTCGTTCCACTGGCATTAACACCACACTTGTACTTTGCAGCATCCAAAAGAGGTCTTCATTGACACCGCTGTCGCTATCGGTCGCCAGCAAATATCGATATGTCATCATCTCACGTACGTGGTCTTTACCGTTCGGTGATTCTTTGGCCACATCTAGCTTCGTCATTGAATCTGAAGCGCTTGGAAAGACACCATCACGTCTGACAATTGCCCTCGGTACCTTATCTTCGAAATTCATGTCTGTTATCTCACTCCAACCTGATTTTTTGGCCATATCAAATGCGTTCCTATCAGAAGAAAATGGCCAAAGAATTGCATTTTCATCATTTCTTCTTCGGTATCCAGTAAAGTAAGGCACATTAAGCCTTTTTCCCACACTGGAACAATTTCCAAAACAAAGGAGCTTTATTGAATCGTCCAGCAATACCCTCTTGGATTCTTTTTTCTGTTTTGAATCCTGTCTCCACGAAGATACATTGGCAAATCTCGTACCCATCCCAGTTTTCGACGCGCGTAGTCTTTTGAACGAATTCGACTTCAAGTCGGCAGTATGTCTTTCATCGAAATATGGTAGTGACGACTTGCAGAATTGACGAATGTCTGGTATGGTACTATTCTGATTTGCACACACGGAGAGCAGATGTCCCGATGCTAAAAAAAGAACATCTCTGGATATAATGCCGTTGTTCAAAGGAAGTGAGCGAGACAATGAATCTAGATTCGACCTCGTTCTTTGCATTGACAATGCATTATCATCGTTGGGGTTGATGTTGTACCATTTCCCCATGGCATGTTGGACCCTCTCTTCCACGGATGGGAATCTATCCCGTCGATGCAACGGATGTTTGATCCAATCGACACTCATGGAGCTTTGCTGTCGCTTCCATTCAGCATGATATCCAAAATTTCGCTCATATCTCTCCATTATTTGTATCATAACTTCCCTCTCATCCTCCATAGCTTCTGGGTGAAACAATAAATCATAGATGAATAGGGTACTGCGTTCGGATATCAGCTTCGTCTCATCTGGGTGCGACTCTGCCCATTGTACCATATCTTCGACATTGGACATGTCCCGCTTGATTGGGATATAATGGACAAATGGCTGCAATGTGTCTTCCATGGCCCAGCTGCTCATGGTGAATGGTGGCGTGAGAACTACCGAATTGGAGAACAGCATCCATTTTAATCCAGAGGATACATCGTTCCCTTCGATGGAGATGATATATTTGTATGTCAGTTGGGCTTTCATATCCATAAATTGGCCAATCATTTCTTTTGGAGAATGTTCCGTTGACTTTGAAAATTTGGCGTCAACTACCCTGGAATTGAGATGCTTTGATACCAGCGAATATTTCATGTAGTCGTTCGCACTTGCATTGGAAGTAATGTCACCGTACTTTCCTCGCCAGACTGCCTTTCCTACCTTTTGTTCCCATGGAATATCATTGGCTGGAACACTGGATACAACACCGTAATGTCGTTTGCGATTGAGTGGAAGTAGAATCGAAATCACTCGTTCGTCTGGCCGACACATTTCATTTTCAACAACAGTATCTCTGCCACTATCATTATCAGATCGACGAAAATTATCGTGACAAATTGGACGAACCTTGGCAAAGAGCGGATACCTCATCATGTCATCGGTCATGTATGGCAATCCATCGCCAATGTAATGCAAAACGTTCGCCGTACCTTCTGCATGTAATATAGCCACATCTATAAAATCTCGACAATAGGGCGAAAATACTCGCAGTTCTTCCTTGTTTCGGTAGCAATCATATAATTCATCTTGGTTGAGATTATACAAATTTATGAGCAGGGATGAATACGGACCATACTTTCGCGTGGACATTTGATGAATGTGAACGTCACTGTAGAAGGCGGATCCATACATTTGCGTAGTTGCAAAAGCATTGTACCACGGTCCCATATAGTATTGAACTCGTTCTGAGACGGATGGGAAGCGATGTGATCGCAACTTTGGATGATTTGTCCAATTTTGGATTTTGGGTTTCCAATCGTGTGATTCGAGCTGAATTTCTGATAACTTTTGCACACGTCTGTGCCATTGGATGTATTCATTTCGTATTTCATTACGGATAGTATAGATCGTGTCATTGATATTACTGTTTTCATCGTCTTGCATCACCAGCAGTCTCTCCTTCCATGATGATGACTGTGCAGATTGTTGTTCTGTGTGAATGTCAGATTCAAGATAATGATACTGATGACCACTAGTTTGATTGGCGAGTTTTTCTCCATTTTGATTATGGATAATGTCGCGTGGCGTGGTGATTGTAACTATCTCATAGTGGCGTTGAGTTATTGATTGTAGTCCAAATAGAATGAGGAATGCTCCCATCACAGTTCGCTCTAGATGTGATTGCCTTATGCCTAGTCGTCCTACATGTTGATGTTGTTCTTGCTTGCCATTGTTGACCATCATCTTCGTAAGAGCATGCATGAAATGGACGACAAACAACAGCGAGGCACATTGGATAAGTTGGCAATAGCATTATCACGGCAGCAACCGCAACCGCAAATGAAAATTGAACATTATTTTTTGATCAAGTCACTGGCTGTCAAAAGTCTCAGGTTCGCGCATGATGATGTGCCCGCCCATGTTGTGAGTAGAACTTTGGCGATTACGAGAGTGGCGATAGTATTGTAAGGTAGTCAGCGAGCGACCACAGAGACTGTTCACAAAAAACAAAAAAAAAGGAGAGAGGAGAGAGTTCGCACGGAGATGGTGGTGCTGGTGCTGGTAGTTGCCGAAACAAAACGTATTACAGAATGTCATCACCACGGATGGAACAAGTCTTTTATCACACCCATTCCAAAGTGTCGCACTACTTCTTACGACACACCACGCATCGCCAACGAAGTGTGTTGGAACATGCCGCATTGGGATTGGCCGTTTGTGGATTTTGCATTGTCATTTTGAGTCATCGTACATTTGTCCATCGTGAGGATATTGCGTCGATTGCACGAACGACATCATCATCATCATCAAGATTGTTAGCGCATTCGGGAAATGATGGAATCATTGATGAGCTTGTGCAGAATGGCATTATTGGTAGTTGTGATGCAAGTGTAGGAATGCAAGGGTTCGACAGTGCAACTACTACCTCAGCATGTGAAACAGCAGCAGAATCAGAAGCAACAGAAGTTAGCAAAAATGGTTCAGGGCATTATTCTTTCTTGGGATTGATAGGAGAAGGACGGGGCGTGAGCATGTATTCAATAATGATCCAACTGACACAATATGCACTGACACGATATCAGAGGTACAAATGGAAGAATAATGCGAGTCATGGAAGCAGTGCATCGTCATCTGCCTCGTCAACATTATTTTCGACATCATGTTATTGGACGGGGATGAAAAAGATTCCAACATCCTGTTTAAAGAGTATTCCAGGATTTAGAGAAGATGCCGATGTCAATCACATATTGTTGCAGTTGGGTAATGGCCGGTCGAGTCATATCACTCTTGCTGATGATGGTACTGACGATGATGAACAAAGACTGAGTAGAGCATTTACAATCCATCGGGGATGGGGTGAGAAGAATCATCTGCAAGACAATCAAATTGTCACTGGTAGATTTTCTAGCACCAGCACCACCAGGAGGAGCAATAATTCGACGCGATATCAGGGGCATCCCTGCGTCATTGGGCACTCCTCCACTCAGCAGCAGGAAATTATTAATAGACGAAGAATGCCACTCCTTGGTAGGATAGCAGCGAGAGATCAAACCACACCGCCACATGACAACGATGATGAGATGTGCTCAGAGGAGGTTTCATCCTTTTTAGCTCAATATGGGTATTTATCCACCAAATTTTACGACTCTCCTCATTTGGAAGATCCGAGCCGCCAAAGTAATAGAATTGATGAGCAGCAGCAAGAACACCAATCTTTACCAACCTTACCAAAATCAAATCTCCATCATTACTCACCAATAATTTATTCGTACTCTCACTCCCAAGGCCTACTTCGCCTCCAACCCTCCCTCCAACACAAACACAACATTTCCACACAATTCATCATCGCTTCTGCATCTGACCCTCTTTGCTTCGGGGAACCATTCACACAAAATATAATTTTTCACTGGGTGGGGTATGACACCGTTGTGCTGAATTGGATACTGGGACTGCAGCACTTACCGCCGCGGCCGCGTTTTGTCTATCATTGGAAAACGAGGAAGGAGTTGGATTTGAACGTGTATGATATGGATCATTATGCTTTTTCGAGTAAGAAGGCGGGGGAGGACGGCGAGAATATGGCTGGTCGAGGTGCCTACGAACGCATGCAATTCCGATCACCGTCATCATCCTCGCTACCATCTGCCTTGCAGCAACTGGAATCGATCATCATTCAAGTGCAAAAATATCCACTCTTTCGTTTACTTCGATTCTTGGCCTTCAAATTATGGATACTGTTCTCAACTCTTCTGATATTCTTTCTAACAACCTCGTTGGTGTCATTTACCTTCCAGGAGACACAAGATCGAATGTTGGAGTTTACATTGCAATTACAAACACGTGTTCGGAATGGGATGCCTTTAGGAGGACTAATTTTGGATCATGTGTTGGAGAATTTAGTCTTTGTCCCCATCATGGTGGGGATGATATTTTTCCTAATTGAATTTTATGGTGGCGACAAGTTCTTGGCGTTTAGTGTTCTGAGCATGGTCTGGATATGCGAGGTTTTTTCGGCAATTAGGTAGGTGGATTGCACTTCATATTAGCGTATATGCTGTTCTAGTATTTTGATTCGTTGATACAACACCCATAACTGTTGCTATTTTCTTTGTTTGGTAATAGCATTCGATCAGCCCAAGGCATGCATTTCTTCCCCCGAGTCTTCTTTCTCTACTTTACACTCTTCCATGTCTACTTCTTCTCTTGCCCAGTCGGTGTAAGTTGTCTTGTTTCGGTTACAATGTTACTGTGCTGTCGAGACTCTTACTAATGCTTTTTCGCTGTTGTTCAATCTAATTACCCAGTTTACCTATGCATCACTTGCATCCACGACATTGTTCCTTGTTCATACAGCGATATTCTTTTGGAACAGATACGAGTTACCTGCATTGCACGCTGGATTAATTACACCACAAATCCCTCGCATGTCAAGGCTGGGAATGGACAGAGTGCGGGCTGACGGTGAAGTTAATGGGATGATTCCCTCGCCTCCGAGGTTACAGTCATTCTCGCAGCGTATGGTCAACACACAACACGTCGAGCCTCCACCACCAATACCGAATGTATCCAGCGCCGATGATCGCAGTCCGTTCACAGCAGTAACCGCTCCACTATCATCAACATTTGATGTCACTCCTCACTCAGATCAACAATCCATGTTCCCTCCAACCTATCCTGGCCCAATGAGATCCTATGTCGCGGCTGCATCTACTTCCTTACAATCTATTCGGTCGTTTGCATCTATTCAGTCACTCGTATCGAATGCTGCGGGTCGAGATTCGCCAAATTTGATTTTTCAAGGGGGTTACGGATTCAATGATTCTGGGAGCGTGGGTGAGGACAGCGAAGACGACTCATACATTGCACGCGTAATGTCGTCGTGAGGTGTCAGTGATTTGATCACCGCGTCTTCACCACGCGCAGATAGAATCCAGAAATGCAGCACCTCCATCTCTACTCCAGCCATCAAGCTGCGCAGGATCTTTCAGTTGTTGTCCACGCTGACGGGACACGACAAAATAAGAGCAATCTTCGACTGCAGTCATGTCTCCCCAAAGCTTTTCATACTGAGCGACAGGATAAATATCCTCCTAATGGGAATTTGAACAGTTGAGAAATGATCATGTGTTGATAGTTTTTATCATCAATAAAAAATTACGTACCTGACCTTTCCCCCATCGTTTTTTGACATCTTTAATAGTGATATAGGTAGGAAGGTGCATTGAATACGAGTTAATTGCACGTGGAATGTTTTCTGAGTGTCCCAATATGTCATGTCGGTCAAGCCCAAACTTGAGTAGAAGCTAGAGTGCGAACAAACGTTTGTTACCGAAAAGTGTGCAAGGATAAAATTATTACAGTAGTCACAAATCAACTCTCACCTTATCAATATCTATCCAAGTTGTTAGGCTGTTGAAACTGCAAGAATTAGAAATAGAAGAAGTGTGAGTGTCCGCACAAACTTCGAAACATGAGTCTGAGAAAGGCAAACTCACTAGGAAAATTTCAATTCATCTTCTATATTTGGAAGCGCTAGACCCTCCACTAGTCTAGGTTTACCATTCACACGACAAAGTCCACCACCCACATCATCAATGCAACGTGGGACTACCTCGAAAGCTAAGGTTGACCCCGTTTCAAGGAATTTCCCCAAAATTTCAGCATCAATGTCTGCCCCGATTGTGTCTATGTTGTGTAGCATCAATGTCTTCAATTGAGGTCGAAATCTTATCATCTTCGCAAGAGTCCCATTCAGTAGGAGGTTCGGAAATTCGTACCAATGACCCACGGGGCTTAAGCATTGCGCTGGTGCATTGTCGTCTCTATAAACCGAGCCTTCGCTGCTTCATTCTGTCCAACTCAAGATGGCAGAACGAACGCTTTCACGAACCTTCTCTGACTGTTCGTCCAGCACCTGATGTGATTGGTTTTCCCATAAAAATTTCAGGTCGCGAGCGGTAGGGATCATACGAAGTCCAATGGAGTTCCCTTTCGAAAGGAAAACATTATTATCATCATCGAGAGATTCGACGTACGTTGAAATGGCCTTATCTGTCATCCAGCTGGTGGTGATTGCATGTGGTATCGGCATGCCAACCTCCGCTGCCAATCGACGGTTTTTCGCAAGATGTACATCCAGGAAGGATCGATGCTCCCCACCAATACAACAAAAAGGATTAAGTCCCTTTACCACGCCTGCACCCTGAGTCCATCGACTGCCAACTCCGGCAGCCAGTGTAACAGAACCAACCGATCCGGTTTGCAATGCTTCCAATCCCCGCTTCCGGGCATCTTTCGAAATCAAGCCTTCTTCTATGGTTATTACGTCACTTGGAATGACATCAGTCACCTCTGATTTAGGCGAAAGCCGATTTTTGGCTAGTCCAATTTTTCCAAGTCGAAGGTCCGAACTCACCTGCTCTTGCACGTTGAAGTCGAATCCTATTTCGTTCAATAAGTCGTCCAGTGTTTGATGTGTTGTGCTCACATGCAGATTGGCCATCTCATGATTGTTTTCATCGATGGTATCATTAGGATTTTCTAGGTGGCATAACTCTGCAACAGTTCCATGGTCGTTGACAGTGTAGTCAAAAACAACCGGATCCATCGCAAATGGTAGAGAATACTCCATCTCTCTCTTGACTTGTATCATGATCGAATCTAACACACTGAGTGCCTCGTTTTTGGCCGTTGGATCGAACATGAAGCCCATACCTCCACCGGACATACCACCACACATCACGAACCCCCAGAACTTCTCGCCAAAGTGCCCTTGCACTCTCTCAATAAGCGTCTCCGTGTATAAATTCGTCGCAAAAGGAATGATTGTGCGGATGGGACCAAAGAAACTGTGGATGTGTTTAGGATCCTACCCAACGTTAAAAATGGATAGCATGTGCCAAGAACTTGCTCTTACTTTTTGGTGACTAGCCTTGCAATTGATTTGACATCGCTCCGTCGAATGGCCAACAACAACTCGTCGAGTATTTCCATTGATGTATGCCTTGCGTGCCATTCCGCTTCATCTCGGAGCAAATACTTTTCCGTCACCATCTCAAGGATTGGTCTGAAAAAGAAAAATCATGAGGGTGTTTTCCAATACTATGATAACATAGCAACCCGTGCCTCTCATAATAATGATAATATTCACTCACCCTACATTCTGGGCCATGCCACCATGAACCAAAACCAAACTCTGCTCCAACGCATGAGATCNCACCTAGAATAGCCCTGGCAGCGACAAGTCGACGATCAGATTCATTGAGAGGACCGGATATTGACGATATCTGTCGAGTAGCACGCATGCATACGGCTATGATCGACCCGAGGAGGTTTGTCGATACAGCGAGGCGTGAACCCTTGGGTATATTACGAACATGCGTCGTCAGCTCTAAACCATAGGTGCATCGTCGTCGATTGCCGTCGGCAGTAGTCGCAGCAGTGTTCGACGGCATCATCATGACGGACAATAGTTCCTCAAGTGGTATAATACTATCTCCACCGTTACACCCACGTTTACACGTCTCCTCCAATCCCAGTGGTGCAACCCCAGACGCTACCAATCCCGCCTTGAGCAATCCAAGATGATCGGCGCCGAAGGCAAATACCTGCGAGACATGAGTCAGCAGTACCGAAGCCTTCAAGTCCACGCTCGTTAACTTGATTGTTCCGGGGTTGGTCGTGGTGAGTTGCAGTCTGCACTCAATCGGTGGTGCGGGAGGAGGGTTACTATGACTAGGAGTAGTACTGCCGTCACAGCCAGCACTACTACTGCTACTACTAGACGATGATTTGCGCACGGCCAAGTCCACGGACAGGTTGACTACGCGTGCAGCCTCGGGATAATCCATTGCCAAGAAGAAGATATCCGACCAGCAGGAGTGACATAGGTCCATCCGGACGGGCGTCCTTTCCATCAGCACCGCGGAGGGCGGCGCCTGATCATTATTTTTTGTCTTGGATGGTAGCATCTCTTCTGACCAGCGCAATATCTGCTCCTTCGCGTTTGATATTCGAAACATCCACTCATTCCCCGGATGAGAGCGTACCGAATTCCGCACCTGGCTTGCAAGGGTTTGGAATGCTAATTCACGATATGCCTTGGCCAAGGCCGAGGATGTAGCATCCGATGGGAGAGGTAGTTGAGGAAGAGTACTATATGGCGGTGATGGTAACGTTGATGATGATGGGAACGTTGATGATGATGGTGCGTGTATACTTCCACTAGGGTTGTTCCACTTCTTGTTCTGACCAACTGAGTCTCGCCCGATAGTGGAACGCAGACCCCCCCTCTCTTTCTCGAGATATTGATCAAAGTGTGATGTGTGTTCGCCGGTGTTGTTGGATGTGGTTTTCATCACCGCGCATCCCTCCATGAATGGAGAGGAGGTCAGATTGGATAAGAGTGAGATTTGTTTTGGCACAACATACCGCCGATTTTGTTTTAGGGTGCAGAGATTGTTGTCAAGCATATCATCAGCATGATCATCATCAATGTTGCTGTTGTTGGTATTTGAATCAACAACAAGTGCAATATCATCATGATCCTCTGGCGAGATGAATGTAGCATCCTCCTCAATAGACGCTCTAAAATAGTCGATGGCGTCTTCGAATCGTCGATCAAGGAGGGCGGCATATCCCATGGGACAGAAGGCGAACTTTGAATTTTTCGAGCCATTGGTTTTATTTTCACAGCATTGTTTTCTCGCATCATCATCATCATCATCATCATCATCATGTTTGATTTCGAATTTTGCAATACTCTCCGAATTCTCCGTCGTTCGGGCAGATGAAATCGATAAATGGCGTAAAGAAAGAGCAAAGTTCTGACTTTGCGATACAAGAAGTCTCCACCACCATTATCTTCTGGTGGTGTTCTTCGATAATAATTGTGCAATATCTGAATTTCACGAAGCAATTCGTATGTGGAAAGAGCTTGGACTGCAGAGGTTAGTGATTGATGATATAGTAGGCGCTGCGGCGGAGGCAGTGCAGTCGGCGGCGGCGTCGATGTGTTGTTGTTATTATTATTAGCATGTCCACCATCCAAGACATTGAAGTCTCCTTCTTCTTCAACGCCTTGGTCGCGGGTGCTCAGGATGATGCTTAGAAGGAGCGACGAATCCATGATGTTGTTCATGATGATGTTGT
>JALLAX010000483.1:0-10954 GCA_036939555.1 Discostella stelligeroides
CCCCCTTTTTCGATCATGAAATCTTGGAAATGGGAAATGAATGCTGGAAATAGATGTACTGTAAGCATATAATGCCGGAAATAGATGACTAATACCAGCATAATCTATTGATCAATTAAGCAACTGCTACAGAACTACTTTCCTTTCATCGTCTGTATATTAATTCAAATAAATAAATAACATATTAAATTTAGCCCATGGACATGGAGTGACTAAGACGCTAGGTTCTTTTGGACTGCCGCTTTACTATCTGCAGCAGCACCGCCAAGGGCGGTATGTATATCACACATCATCGGAATCTTGTTCCGGAAACAAGGTTTTATGCACCTTCAAAGCATTTGCGGTGTTTGTGTGCAGGATTAATCTGGTTTGTGCTTCTTGTTGGATGGGAGGGCTAGTTGGATCCAGTGTGGGTTGGGTCGTGGTGTGTGGGCTTTGGGGCCTGAGATCGCGGTGGGCGATGTGATCCAGGAGTCTGGAGTACTGGTGCTGTTTACTTCTTGACGTATCTTCCTAATTGTAGACGCTGCTTTGTATCTGTTGGGTAGTCTCGAGTTCTTTTGGCGTGGGATTGGAATTGTTGTGGATTGGTGTTGCTTAGCCGCACTGGCAGCTTTCATTGCTGCAAGCCAGTAGTGTTGTGTGTCGATATCTGCCGACAGAAGACGGTCGGTATCGAATTCAAGGAGAAAGTGGCTGTCAGCCGGAATTGACGAGGGGCTGCTGTGCATGAGAGATTCAATCTGGATGGCTGCATCAGTGTGCTCTTTGAGGCGGAGATATCCCATTGATTTGTCATGAAGCATGAAATTGCGAAAAATCCACTGCGAGTGCGTTATATGCAAGAGCATTGAGATAAATTTCGATGACCAGCTCTTGACAGGAAGACGGGAGCCCGACAATGCAAGATGTGTGCGTTGAAGGGCTGTTATTTCCGACAAGATCCTGCCTTCCATGAAATTCCTCCAGCCAATCAGATCTTGAGATTCTGCGATAGCAAACATAGTGGGGGACATCGGCCCGAGGTCGACAAATTTCACTTGACCTCGACACATGATGTATTTGGGAACCCAGTAGCAGAGTTCATGGTGTGTGTTGTTCTCCATCCAGCATTCGAGGTCAGCCGTTGAGTCGCGGAGGAGTTGAGTGCGTTCTATATTTGGACATCTACACAGATGATCTGCATTTTCCGACGCGGAGAGACAGCTGGGACATTTATCGTCATCGGATTGTTTATATCTGAACATTTGCACTCTGGACGCACAGAAATTCGAATGTTGTTTGGCTAGCCACATCCGAAACCCCGTCGTTTTAGTGGAGAGAGCATTGTTCAGTGCCGGCCAGTCCACGGCCTCGAATTGTGCTGTTGTCCAACCGCGGCTGGAGCAGAGAAACTTTTTTGCTTGTATCCTGCTGCATTCCATCCGAAGAGAGTGTGAAATGTCGGAGGATAGCTTGTGGCCATCGATGTAGAGGGCTACTTGCTCCAGTGGGAGCAGGTCGGTGGAGGGAAGCGCTCGGCCTTCTTGGTATGTCTTGGCCGCCGTGGACACCGCCTTTTTTGCAAGGAAGTCACATTGAACGTTCAATTGTTGTTCCAGGGTGAGGTCCTCCCAGTGGAGTACTTCATCCATGTGCGCTGCGACGTGTGCGTAGTGAATGTGCACGGTCGACAGTTGAGTGTGAAGGGAACGGAAACAACGAAGGATGTCAGCACATTTTGATGTTGGCCTGATCCGGATCAATTTGCGTGATGATGTACGTAGTGTGCCCTTGTTGTCGCACCGCAAGTTGACCCTGGACTGGGAGAGGAGAGCAAAATATTTCGAGAGTGCGAGAATGAACGTGTGGATGGAAAGAAGCCCAAGTAGTTCCGCACGGTATGAGTTGGCTAAGTCAGAGACCTCATAGAAAGAGCAGGCCCATTGTCTGTTAGTTGTGATATCTTTGACAATCCATCCCGCACCACAGATGTTCGGGGAGTACGTCGGATTATGTGACCCGTCAGTGACCCAGACAAGCGAACCATGTGAAAGGGAACTCAGGAACCATTCCACAGACGAGTCGAAATCGCAATGCATGTCAGTCCACATCCAGCTTCCTCCTAAGCTCTCAAGTATGTCCCAAAAGGTAGACGGGAGCTTGCAGGGGATGGATAAATGTGGTCCAAGGTTGTTGATACGGATGCGTATATCTTTCAATCTGCAGCTGGGTAAAACGGTACATGTAGCTGGTAGTAGTGTGTCGGATTGAAATGTTGGCGTAACACGCGATAGTGTGTATAAGGCTCCGCTCCTGGTAGTCCTATTGCTACAGGGCTGGTGTGTAAAGACGTGCATATGGGAGCCGCAGTCTTCCATGACCTGATCCAACTCAGCATGATAAAACCATTTCCAGCTGATGTGAGTGCTGTGGATCCATTTGCCGAGGGGTTGCGGGAGAAGATGATGGTGACCGAGAACAAACCGCCATAAGTCTGACCAGGTTCGCCAGTCCGTCGTCGTAGGGCATTCCGGAGGAAATGAATACTTTGATTTGCGAGGAGTGGCAATATTGCTTAGTAGGTCGTGATCGAGTTGTCTGCCATCAGCTGTCATCATGTCGGATAGGAAAAGTAGGTTTAAATAGCAGCGGCATCTGTTGACGCTGGAGATGGTCTCTGCTGAATGCATGTGTTGATCAAGAAATGACATGATTGTCGTGTCATTGTGGCGTGGTAGTGCAATGGTGTTATAATCCAGATGCAAACGAATGGGAAATTTTTCCGCAGATTCCCAGTAGCTATGTACCCAGCTGGTCGGTGCGAGATGGCCAAATCGTTTGTATGAAATCAGAAAGGGATTATCATTCGTACCAAGTTGGAGTTGTAGGAGGTGCAAAGAGCATGTCAGTTTCTTGCCTATGATCGATTGGGTATTGTAGTGTTGGAGAAGAAGTGTGGTGCGACATATGAATTGTTCGATAGGTAGTGAGAGTAGTCCAATACCGCCAAATGTTGAGTGTAAGCTACGCCATTCTTTCTTTATATTCCGATTCACACCGATATACGGTAGGACGCGGTAGTCAAATTTGGTTAGGCACTGTTCTGCCGCAGCATAAGAGTTGGAGAGGGAACCAAGTCCGAAGCAAAGGCCTGCCCATAATTGTTGGTGGTATGACATCAGTACTAAGCTGGCCGGAAGGTGCCCGTTGCGTATGCAGTTAAGCCACTTATCTGCCCTGGCATTCATTTGTGAGAGATGGTAGGTGTGGTCGCCATGCGGGCTGTGGAAGACTCCAAGTGTCCGAACTGCGTCAGTGGGTGATTTTTGTGCAATCTCAGTGCGAGTACCATCGGATTCTGTTAGTTGAAGTTCGTGTCGGTTCATTTCCACTGTGTCGTATTCCCATTTACCATGTTTGCATTTATATCCCACTAGGTACCAGAAACTCTTGGCTCCTTTGATTGCTCCGCCTGTGGAGTTGAGGAGGTTGGACCAGAGGGAGATGCAAGCCTGTGCTTGAAGAGCAACGAGTGCTATCGACCACAGGGTTGGACTCATACTGTACAGATTGGTATCATCCACAAACATGCAGCCGACTGATCTGGTGATTTCACCGGTGATTGGGTCTTTGACGGAGGATGCACCGTCTTGTGTCTTATATCCGTTGACTATCATCGAACTTAGTTGCAGCCACGATGCTGGTGCAGCTTTACTGCCCTGTCCTAACCCGCACATTGGATTTTCGTCTGGACCGCCAAAGTATGACGATGAATCTCCAAACCCCGTGCGGGTGTAGATCTTCATTTGTTGGAGTACATGGAGCAATATGAGGACTGAGTGAGGGTGGTTAGTCAACGCCAGCCAGACTAGTGACATCAAACATGGGTGTACGCGGTCATAACATTGGGCTGCATCGACAGAGATTGTAGCCATTGGAGTGCGTGATTGTCGAGATATATCGAACGTGAGTGTTTTTTCCAGGCAGGCGTCTTCTGCAGTGCTGCCTTTTTTGCTGTAGTGTTCTTCTGGCAGCATGTTAGCCTCCTCCAGTTTTGATAGTGCAATATCATTGAATACAAATTTCATAAACCAGTTTAAATCTGCTTCGTAGAGTTGGATAGACCGAAGTTTGTCGACTAAGCAGATACCGGCCACCTTCTCCAGCATAACTTGTAGAGCCGTCCCCCAGCGACGGGGGTGAATGCCACTCTGCGTGATAAGGTTCATTTGTACGGCGAATGTGTCGGCTAGTATTGGATCAAGGGCAGAGGCTTTGTAGTGAGTAATATGAAGGCCTGACGGGGAAGATGAAGTTCGATCGTTGATTCTGCCCCAGTACTTAGTGTAGTCGGCGCCAGTGATGAGAATTGGAGAGCTATCGCCTGTGAGTGTGCTTTTGCCTAGCTTGGATATTTCGCGGAGTAGTAGTTGTGTGGCCTGATCCAACGTGCTTGGAATGTTGTACGTGCCTGTAAGGATGGCGTACGCAATCTCAATGTTATGGAGATATTGGAGTTCATCTCCTAGTAGGGTGGATGCAATGGGTGCATTGTGTCCAAGTTGGAACCGCGACGAACATTCATGTTGGATCTGTTGTTCTACCGAATCTTTGTCGGTGAAGGAGATTATATTGCCATCGACGTTCCTCTGAACTTCACGACACGCCCGGCCTCGTGTGGGCCGTGTCACTCTGTTTATCCGCTTCCACGTGCTGCTGCTCCTTTCACGTGTCATCCGCTCCCTGATTGCTTTCTCTCTAACCGTGTTGTCTCTACTTATCGCGTCCTGAACTAGTTGCTGTCCAAACTGTCTGCGTAGACTGGTGGATGCGCGTCTTAGTTCCTTTTGCCGGATTTTACATAGCTTGAGTCCGTCTTTGCATTGATCCAGAGTAAGAGATCGTGGGTTTGGGATATCCTTGCGTTTTGCAAACCTTATCGCTCTACTGACGTCAACATGTTTTTGTGCTTCCCCGCTTTTGATTTTAATGAGTTGAATGTATGCGTGGGCTCTATCATACCAATATTGTATGGTAGGACTGAATTCCAGCGCCGGTTTAAGGATCTTCCTACATGATGACTCTGCGTGGAGTCTGATGTCGGCTATCTGTTTGTGAATTATTTCACAGCGACTGCAAAATGACTCAGATGGAGTCTGCTGGTAGGTTGATGCTTCTGCTAATAGGGATGCTAGGCGTTGTGGGATGCAATGTATGTCGAATTGTGTGTGGATGCACGAGTTGTATGACTGGACGGCGGCTGGTTGTCTCAACGTAAGGCGACGGGAGGTGGGGCGGACAATTTTTCCTTGGTATTTTCCTATCGCTGACTTGGTCGTGAATTCTAGGATGATGGTGCGGTGGTCGCCAACACTTTCGTGAAAAGAGAGGAGTAGGCAGTTAGTAACGTCAATATCGGGAGTAGCAAAGATGCCGTCGATGGGCTGTGACCCGTCAATATGAGTGTTCGGTCCCGATGTGTTTGGCCAGAACTGATGGGTACATTCATTCAACTCGATGTCTTCTGACCGCAGTCGCTTTGAGATCTTCCCGTTGAGTGAGTGTTCATTTAAGTCGATGCATAATATGAGCCGTTCGTTTTGTGTGCGCCATGTTCTGAGTTGTGCCACTAGGTCATTGAGGAATAGTTGATATGGTGTACGACTAATGTGTTCCGATTGAATGTAGTTTAGATGCTGACGGTAAACAGTCTTGAGTCCGGAGCGGGCTGTGGAGGAGCACGGGCAGTAAGCTAGGATGAGTCGGGTAGTGTGTTCTGGAATGTGAGCAAGCTTCCATGATGTCCATCTGCCGAGACCGCGGGGGTCAGATTCTGTGTCACGGGCGTATTCAAAGAGCGATTGTGAAACAATGATCCCTGTTCCTCCTGGTTGGCTAAGTGATACTCTTGGCGAGTGTACGTTGTTGGCGGTGGTGCATTTTATTTCCTGAGGAAAATATGGTGTGCTCCATGATTTGAGGGAGTGACCTCTGCCGTGCGTCCAATTCACGCCGACTTTGCATAGTGACATGCCGTCGACATCGAAGTCGTCGGCTAACTTGGACAGTGCAGAAAGCTTGCGGCGACGTACATCCGAACCCGATATATTGTTTAATTGACAGTATGCTACCCTCCAGACTCCGTCTGGCTTTGCCTTTGCCATATGACCAACTCTAGGAACTACTGATTTACATTCTTGTGTATGTAACGCTTTGTCCTCTAGATTAACGATTGTAGAGTCTAACTGGGCTGATTCTACTGTCGCATCCCACGATATCAGTTCTTGTCGGGAACTTGTGGGTAGGTTATGTGCTTTGCGGTATTGGTCGAATTTA
Source organism: Discostella stelligeroides (assembly GCA_036939555.1). NCBI lineage: Eukaryota > Bacillariophyta > Thalassiosirophyceae > Thalassiosirales > Thalassiosiraceae > Discostella > Discostella stelligeroides. The sequence goes on from JALLAX010000483.1 coordinate 6,319, forward strand.
TCTCTGTACTTGCGGTGTTCTGCTGCCCGAGTCGATGAGTGTGAGCTTTTGTGTCTAATGCTGTCCGGGCTGGTGCGGTGACTATCCCCTCGTCCGCGAGGAGATAGTTGTGAGTGAGTCATTCCTGATCCGCTCCAGGCCGAGAGGTGCCTGAAGGAACGATACCAGTTTTGCCGACAGCTTCTGCTGTAGTCGTGATGGTAGTAGTGTCCTCGGCACATCCTTGGAGCTTCGCTGCAGTATCGTTGGATGCTGAGTCAGGGAGTGAGAGTAATGACGTGTTGGTATTGTCTTGCTCAATGGCCGCGTTGTTGGTGTCTGTCATGTAGCCGTCGGTGATCTTTTGTGCATTTTCGATTGCCATGATCATGCATTCTAGATACTCCGACAGTGATTCCTCGGAACCGATTAGATCAGATTTTAGAGCGTCATGTAGTGCTTGGTTGAAAAGGTGGTGTTGGATATTGGTCGGAATTTCAGTACTGGGTTCGTCGTTATCGTGGGCGGTGGGGATAGCCACGGAGATACTGTTGATAATTTCGAGCATTGTGGAGTAGTTCTTGCCGGTGACTTCCTCCAAAACAACTGCAAAGTTAGGGTTGTCCGGGAGATCTAGTTCCATTTGTTCCTCTCCCAGTTGTAGTGCGTCAGATGCTTTGGTTCGCGATATGAGAGTGAGTGTAAGTTGTTCCTGTATGGCCTTGGAGTCATCTTCCGACATAGTGGCATGAGTTTGTGTCGGAGCGATAACGGTGTTGACGGTGGCAGATCGGTCGCACGTAGTTTTGCTCATAGCTAGCGTCGTTGTTTCAATTTCTTTAAGAACATCAAGATCGAACACAAATTCGTCGCCTTGTGCATCTTCCCCGATACTATCATCCTCGTCGACGTCCATGTCATCATCCTCTAATTGACTGATTGCTGCGCTGCCATCGGGTTCGTACACACTTCCGCCAATGTTAGTCGTTTTCACAGAGCCAGAGCTGTCTGCTTTCTTCTTTGTTGCTGTTTTAATGGTGGTAAGTGATTGCCCATCTGCAAAATCATAGTAATCCACCGCGTTATTGTTTGGACCGGTATACTTGAGTGGTTGGAGAGCAGGAGAGCGCGTGACCGTGTCAATGGCAAACCCGCTGCCCGGAGTAGCCACTGCATCGATAATATCCATCTGGCCTTGTATGTTCTGAACTACCGCCATCTTGGTAACCTTGTTGTACTTCGCTCGAGAGCACAGCGCCTGCTGTTCAAGATTGAATGCAGACCGGATGAATTTGCTGACATCACCAAGGAGGAAACGACGCTTGAGCAGGTAGAAGTAGAGTTGTGGGCCAGGGCATCGACGAAATGCTTCTACGTAGGCTCTGATTTCTTCGTTGCCCCCAGGAAAGTAGGCATGGTAACGTAGGTCGTCGCGTCGAAGTAGACAAAGGAACACTGGAACCATCTTGCGTGCAACAGGATCGTACACTTTGATGTGCGATAGAAGTTGTCTCGCAGTGAACGTTGCTGTGTTGCCATCATCCTTTCGAAGGGTAAACTCTTTATCGACGTTGCATAGTCCGGAGACGACGGTGTTTGCGTAGCAGCGTTGCACGGACTCATGGATGTTGACCATCTGAACGTATCTCTCCAATCTGTCTTCGTCGCAGTCAATTTGTGGAGCGATGGTTGGGTAGCACATTCCAAACGATGGGCGCCACAAGTCTTGGGCCTTGGCGTGCTCGGTGAGTTTGGCAAATCCCTCAAAATCGCTTGTACTGCACATAATATGTAGTGACCGGCATTCCTTTGGTGGTGGCGTGTATTTATCGGTCCCGCCTTCGTTCCGTACAAATGGAAGACCCTGGGGTTGGCTAAGAGTGACTGCAAAATCAGGAGTCTCTGTGGCGAGCGAAAGAGAGTCATCTTCGTGTTCTGTCTTGTAGCTTTGTAGTGCCGAACGAAAGATGGTGAGGCAGATCTTCTTAGCGTCGGTTTTGCTGATTGTGTTGGGAGCGCCGAGGAGAGTAATCCTAGTATTAGTGTCGATATTTTGGTGGGCTTTGATTTCGAATCCAATTCCCATAGTGTTGAGGTCTGGACGGCAAAGAGCAATGGTGTCCGGGGGTACGTCGGATCCGATGATTACCGACATCCTGATTACCTTGCCTTGTATCGCCTTTGGTGCGTAGTGCCAGCTTGGGGTTGCAAAGACAAAGTAATCAGCTTCCAATGGGAAGATTATTGTCGGGAATGACGGTTTGGATGTGATGTGTGGTTTCGTGGAATCGGATTTTGGTAGAATAGCCGCAGTAGGGTCGGCATACTGACGGATAAAAGATAGTGCCCCGATCATTTTGGAGGTTAGTTCGGGAAGGATTTTGTCACATTTGGGAAGTTTAACCGACATCTCGAATACGGTTTTGTGTTTGTGGTTATGAGGGGAAGCTGGAACGATCACAGTCACTTCCGGTTCCTTTAAAGTTGCAGGGGAACCTTTTTCGTAGATGCGGACTTCAGGGTCGCTGGATGAAATAGCAACTTTAGTCCTGAGGGAGGATTTGGACTTGATTGAAACCGTCGACTTTGTGGTGGATGAGCGGGTTCTGTTTGACGTCATTCTGACGGAAGACAACGGAGTGGAGTCTTCCGATTCTTGGGGATCAAGGAAGAGTTGTTTTGAGGGAGTGTCTGTGTTGGGCGGTCCTGTCGAGCCCGGAGCGGGATGTTTGCAGTTATCGTCGGTCACGTTTGCCATGGGGGATGGAGATGTGTTGTTGTTGTCATATTTGTTGTCGTTGTAGGAGGCAGTGTTGTTGTTGTTGTTGCTGTTGCTGTTGTTGTTGTTGTTGTTGTTGTTGTTGTCGTCGTTGTTGTTGTTGTTGCTGTTGCTTTTGTTGTTGAGGTTGTTGTTGTTGTTGTTGTTGTCAATGTCTTTGTTGATTTTGTCGTGATTGTTGTTGTTGTTCTCATTGGCGTGGATGTTCCTGTTATTGTTGTTGGTGGAACTGGGGTTGGATTTGGATGGGGTAAGCTCCTTATCGACGTGGGTGGTGTCCATTGTGGAGGACTCGTTGGCAGGTTTGTGTAAGGTAGATTCTCCGTCGGTGGCTGGAGGTTTGAGATTTACTTCGTCTGCTGGATGGTTATATTTGCCAAATTTGAAGATGGGATAAAAGGCCTGTACCTCAGGAGGGTCAATGGTAGAGAGGTCGCGGAGAAAAAACTTGGTCGCACGGCTGGCAGTTGCTTTGCGAGCATGTTTGGGTGGATCTTGAGACCTGGTTGGGGGAAGGGTGGACACCCGGATGGGGGAGGGGGAGATATCGTCCGATTTGCGAGTCGTGGCCGCGTTGGTGGGGAGTTGAGTAGCCGCTGTCGTAGGGTCGGCAGTGTTGATGGAATCGTTTGTTGTGGTGGGTGGATTATTCAGGTTGTTGGTGTCGGCTGCGGCACCGGTAGGAGATGTGCCAATGACGGCGGCAAGGGAGGATCGGGAGAAGGTCATGATGAGAGTTGATGAAATTGGTTGGTGTTGAAAGGTTGTGGGGATTTTGAGCGTGCGAGTGAGGTGAGGCGCAAAGTATGATCTTGGGAAGTACTGGGTCAAAATCGAAAATTCGTGTATGTGCGAGTCGGTAGGAGTAATGGTTGTTTAAGTTGAGTGTTGACAGTTTAATAATAGTTGAGTTTGTGCGTTTAATAATGGCAAGTGTCGATGATTGGGGTATTGATTTTGATTGAATTGAAGGTCGATCGGGAGTTGGATTTGGGTAGTTATACGTGGGAATTAGTGTAAGAGTTGTAAGTAAGTAGAATGATTTGTTTGTACTAAGTGTGAGGTGTCGGCGACTTCGAAAAGTGTCTGTATATTAATTCAATACAATCCCCAATGTTTCCTCTCTCCCTACTTCAAGTTAATCATGTGTAATGACACCATTTTCACAGCAAATGAGGGCAGCACCAGTATCATTTGACTTATAAACAATGACCACTAGCCCAGCAGCATGTGAATGGGTTCGGTAGTCAACTTTCAGGGTCAGAATGTCTTGCAGTATATTATCACCAACTTTTGTGTGCAATTGTAATATTTTTTGTGGCAATAATTGTGTGTGCGTTCTTGACCCATATGACCACGTTTGCGATGCCATTCATCGATAGCATCAAAAACATGCTCGCGGGAAACAACAATTCGGCCACCGCTGGCTTTATCCTTTTCCTTACGACGCAACACTGCCCTCCTTGTAGGTTCTTCGGGCAACTGAATGTACTCAATCCAATATTTATTGATGTACTTATACCCAGCCTTGTGGGTATCACGGAATGCTTTGACAACTCTAAATTGCTCTGGGTCCTCAATTGACTTCAAAGATACACCTACTTCCCAATGCTCCAAGATAAAAATGATTTCATTTAATTCTGCCTGCGGACGGCAAATAACATTGTTCGCTTGTTCTTCATCCCCCCCAAACACACGCTCCATGAATACTTCACGATGATGTCGTGCTACCATTGCAGCAGCATCTGTGAAACTAGTTGCTGTATCCTGTTTCCAGCCAAATTTGGGGTCAACAGCCGCACCAGCAACAACATCAGCATCAGCATCAGCATCAGCATCAGCATCAGCATCAGCATCAGCATCAGCATCAGCATCAGC
>JALLAX010000484.1:0-14763 GCA_036939555.1 Discostella stelligeroides
CCCTAACAAAATCGCATCCGTCATTTCAAGCGATATTGCCCAAATGATGAGCGATTACTCTACGTTTCTTGGTGCCGATTTCGCCACACCAATCGGCTTGTTCATCGGCCGTCTGGAAGGTATCAAACGACGGTCTCAAAATTGGGATAAAAACGGATTCAACAAGGTGTCTCCTCGTGCTTCATTCTCTTAGCAATTTTTAAAAGTGGTAAGTGCTCCTAAAAAGGTCAGTGGCAGCATGAATATAACAGAATCCTAGTCATTTTGTACCATGCAACATATTATTATGTGGCACTCCCTTCTTAATTTCAGAAATCAAAAAAACAATGACACGGTTTGATTTTGTCACAGCAAAACAAGTGAAGTGTTTGACAAGCTCTGGTGTCTTTGAAACATATGTCAAATACATCTTTCTTCTTGTTAAAGGCTTGATCTAGATCATCTTGGGTGCTGAGGAATCAATGTGCACCAGCAGGACATCATTAACATGAGTACATCTTTAATCTTTAACCTTTAAAATCTTGCACTCTGCCTAGATTCTTTCAGATAGTAGCACTTGTATAACAGTTGTTGGCTCATGCCACTTGCCCCCACCATTGAACAGTTCTTGGTGGTTTATCTGAGAAAAACAAACACAGTATTACCCAATGGGAAAAAAGATGGAAACAATGAACAACATACAAAATTGTCCTTGGTGATAAGTGGAAGGAAAGACAGTGCAAGGATTGTTACCTATCAAAAGTGTAAGATTTGAGAGCAGAAGAACAAGGGATCTTGATGCTAAATCATACAAGTTAATTGTTAATTGTTAATTTTTAATTAAGTACTAGGTTTTATATGTCCTCTATTACTCATCATTTTCCAAAAAAAGGTGTCACTACTCTCCAAATATAAATTTGTTGTTATTTGTTTCAGCATCTACCTGTAATTGTTTCAATTGTATGTACTGACATGATGGTTCATTATTCACTGTCATAGCAAGCTCTGTTATGTGGAGCATTCCATCTTTTAGTATAAGTACTTTTGTCCATCAACTTGATAATCATAATCCACTCTTCATTTGTTTTGAAGGTGTTTAAGTCAGCCAACTGCTGTGTTCTCCAACTTTTGTCCAGCCTGCAAGATAGGGGTTTCAAAGAGCATATCCCTTCTGAATATTGCTGCACTAGGTGAGGCTTTAGGTACTGTCATAAGGTATGTGGAGCAAATAGCCCATACAGCATACAGCATCATTTAGGAAACACTGCTTATGTCCTTGGGATCTACTGCCAATCTGCCATAATCCAATTCAGCACTATTGGACTTGTTCATAAGAACTTTAATGTACCTGATCAAGAATTACATTTGCTTGAGTTTTCTTAATGCTGATTGGCTTACGCTTGAGATATTACGTAGTAATTCGATTAAACGAAGAGCTGTTTTACAGGTTGTGGGATAGTTCTAGTTTACCCTTTACTACATCTTACTAAAGTTCCGATGTTCAATCAGATGCCTAAGCAGAATGATTGGATTGGAGAGATGCTCTGAGGTCTGGCTGGTCCCATTTCCAACGTGTCTAGATCATTGGGACCAATGATCGTCATCAACGCGTTTACGGCAATTAACTCGATTGGAAATCAGGCGCATCAGCTTTTGCTACGCACCTTCTGTATGAGCGTATACGTAGAGGGAGCCTGTAGAGAAGCCCCTCAAGTACCCCACTTATGAGCAAGTGTTTCCCGCCAGCCGGCGGTATCTGCTGGTTTGCCATCCCTAACACATACTATGCATATGTGCACATATCCGCATATTCGCATAGTGTCACACTCCCTCGTGGCAAAGCATCCGCTGCAGATAGCGTCACCAACCCATTTAGTTTTGGAAATAAATCTACCCTGACAGGTTTTGTCAATATATCGGCTTGTTGCTGTTCCGTGTGCACATTATTGATTTGTATCCTGCCAGCTTCAACATACCTTTTGAAGTGGTGATTTTTCAAAGCAATATGTTTTGTACGCGGAGTAAACTTCTGAGAAGTTGCCATAGTGATACACAATTGGTTGTCTTCCCATACTTTGCAGTAAAAATTCGGTGTCTTCATCATCAACAGAAATGTATTGTTTAGTTCTACCATCATAGTCATTAACGGAATCACTTCACAAAGAGCCAAGGATAGGGCGATGTATTCGCAGCTTCTGCTGTACTAAGGGCAATCTCTGTCTGCAGCTTGCTGGACCAGTAGATTGGACAGTCCACATACTTAATTACAAAACCCATACGTGACATTAAATTGCCTGCATCATGGGGATCCTCTTGGTTCCACCCTCCAGCAAAATCTGCATCGACGTAGCATTCAAGACCTTTAGATGAATCAACCTTATAACGAATTCCTCTGTTTCTGGTTCCTGCCAAGTATTTTCCTATTCGGTGGATTGCTTGTTCGTGACTGAGTTTAGGGTCGTTGCAAAAACGAGCTGTCTGATGTACTGGCATTGAAATGTCTGGCCGAGTTTGATTCTGCAGATAGGAGAGCATTCCGACCACGGTTCTATAGTTCCACGTCCGCTTCCGAGCCTTACCCATGACATCTTTGTTTAGAATTTGGGATGCTGCTAGGGTAAACTTCTCATTGCTCTTCGAATCTACAGTTCCATGGTCTAACTCGAGGAAGGTCAAAATGCGATCAATCAGAAAAGGTTGACTAATCTCAAACTCTTTTGCTCCAAGTCGTTTAATTTCAATCCCAAGGAACTTGTCAATGCTTCCTTCATCAGTGAGAATGAAGTTCTCTGGACCAACTTGCATAGACTCTACATTCTTGTCAATCTTGGTCATGTTGTCTCCAACTATGATGCAATCATCAACATAAACTAAAACTATCATGCCCTTTTTCATGTAGAGGCATTGATCAATCTTTGAAGGTGTAAACCCTCGATCCACGAGACTGTCACGAAGTTTTCCATACCAATTGTAGCTTGCCTGCTTCAATCCATAGAGATTCTTCTTGAGTTTAACACATATTTGTGCGCGTTCTCGGGATCATCAATTTGTTGAAAACCAATTGGAAGCTCCATCCAAATGTCCACGTTGAGATCTGCTTGCGGGAAAGCTAGCACAAAATCTATTGATTTCGACTCGAGCCCAAGAATTTTGGCAATCACAAGCAGCAATTTGACACTGATCATGTTTACAACTGGTGAGTAAGTTTCCCAATAATTCTCACCCCATTGTTGCATTCCTCCATGAGCGCAGATCCTTGCCTTGTGTTTGTTCAAGCGACCGTCAGAAAACGCTTCTGCTTAAAAGACCAAATGGCTTTTATGGGTTTGTTGCCGGGTGTTATTGTTGTGCGCAATACCAAATCCCAATGACCGTGACCTTCGTGATCCTCGATCTCCTTTTCCATGGCTTCAACAAACTGATTCCAGTCGGATTGTTTTTGAGCTTGATGATAGGTGAAAACCTCGTTTGAAGCTGTGTCCGTGAGGAGGGAGGCAAAATGAAATCGATTGAGCGTACCATCACAGTGCTCATTCACTTCATCGAATCTGGTGATCATACGCTCGGTAAAAGTAGGGGTTGTCGATGAAGCTCTGTGCCTTGGCATCGTAAATTCACCCACTGAAGAGATCAGGGCAAACACACTGAGCATTGACTTGGTACGAGCACCAAAAGTAACGTGAGCTTTGTGTTGACTCTTGGATTTTTGCTCTGCAATTCGCTTGGAGCGACGGAGGCCTAACTCGTGTAGATTCACACGCTGTGGCATGAGGAGATCGTCGGAGGAAGTCAACGCGCCTACATCCGCCGCTTCGGCATCAAAATCACCAAGCAAGTTAACTTTGATACCCATTCTATCTGCTGGTAGGACGATCGGAGAGGGACTGGCTGCAGCATCCTTCACGAACAAATCTACTAGCGACGAATACCTGCACTCTCCCTCGGAAGCTGCACCTTGGGTAGCGCTGACGTCGTTGGCATCCACCATACGCGAGGTTTCAACTCGGGCATCATGCTGATCAGGCACAATATCAAAAGGGTTGGATATCCGATCCTGAATAGGAACCAAATGACCATCCTTGTCGACGTCCATTTGTTGCCCAGACATCCATTCGAGTGCCAAGTCGACGGATTCATCTGTAGCAGACTCGGCTGAGAGCCGACAGAGGTCGTCCCAATTGGGTGGCACCTCTCCACGTTCCATGTATGGAACAGTCGTAAAGTCATCGTCGAAGACAACGTGGTATTGCGGCGAAACTCGTGCTGTCTTGGGATTGAAGACGAGTGCCACGCTACCGGCATGAAATGGGGAGTGACCTAAGTAAACTCCAATTCGTGACCGTGGCTCCCATTTGGGTGGACCAGGGCCGCCAGCTGATTGCAAACGATGATCAAGAACATAGACTGGGCAGAAAAGGGTGTGAAAATTTCGTACCGGAAGTGTCTCCAAGTTCACCCCATACATAATGGACTCAGGGGTGGTACCATCATCGCTAACATGCAACGAATTCATCCGTTCAGCCATTGCTTTCATCGCAAATGGCCAAAACATCGTGTCCACCATTTGCGGCCAATGACGCATCCCATGGAGAAGAAGGGTACGAGCGCCTAAAGTGAGCTGCTTGTTCCTATTTTCAATTATCCCGTTCTGGTGATGCGCCCCTACACCACAAAAGGTAATGGACTGTCCCTTGTTGGTAATATCTTGATGGAAGCCTTTGTCACTAAAACAACCGTTGTCGGCGTGATAGTGCTCCGCCGTTCTCCCTGCAAGAGTCAGGAGTTTTTCATATGCCCGCTTGGCAAGTAATGTCTCCTGCAAGGTGAAGTTCTGCATAAGATGCACATAAACAAAACCACTTACATGATCGCAAAAATTTGTTGTTCCCCAGATTCTGTCGCTCGTTGGAAAACCGGCCATTTGCGGGATTAACCCCGGCTGAGCTGAAACGATTTGATCTACTGAGGTGCCGTCACCAGGTTCAACCTCAGTATCACGACGAATGCTCCCACTAGCTTTCCCCTTTGTTCGCCATGGCCGGCGATGCGCCTGACCAAACTGACAAGCAACACATAATGGCGGTTTAGATTCACACTGCAGAAGCGCCGTCGGGAGCACCTTCCATCTCGCCAACTGAAAAAGGCGTGAAAAAGGGAGATGACATAGTCGATTATGCCAACTAAGTAGCTCCTGTTGAACGGGAGATAGAATACGGGGATACGCCAAGTCTTGCGCCTCCTTCTGAGTGATTCCTATCCCGACTTCTTTTCTATAGTCGAGCGGAGTTGATGGAATATTAGAGAAATCAGGCTGACCGAAAATACGAATGTGACAGTCAGGCACTACCTTCTTTGAGCCGTCACGGCGTCGAATGGTATGCCAATGTCCATCCGGCGTAGCTCCCTCGTAAACCACTGGCTCTTGCGAACCTTGACCATCAGTGAAGAGAATGTCTTGACCGAGAACAAATGTATCGGAAGAGGAAGCCGATGGTGGGTCATGTGGCGGGTTTCTTTGTTGTTGGAGCGGCACTCCGTCCACTGGTACCACTGAATGTGCGGAAGAGAAGGCAAAATGCACTGTATCCTGATATCATTGTGCAACCCGCGAGCAAAAGGATTGAAAATAGGTGTTGCCTGTGTTTAGACAAAGGACCGGAAGGAAACTCGAATCATGCTGGAAATGTCGCTCATGGCGCCCGTGATCCCAAACGAAATGGGACTTGGTGGCCGAAGACTTCACCCATGTCCCATCATCATCATATTCAGAAAAGGGATCAGATGTGCCAAAGAACTGTCCTAGAAAGGGGATACCCAAAATGTTGAACGGTGACTGCGGATCATACACCGCATCCGAAATGTCATAGGCAGTTGTCTGTCCAGTATCGTCCGTCAGACGAAGTCGAACAGTACCCACGTAGTCCGAAGTTGCCTTTCCAATGGATGTTTCTACAGATGTCTTCTGGACGCGAAGATCCCCAACAAATTGACTCCTATCATTACAAATAATGCATGTCGCGGAGTTGTCAATAACGAAGGGAATACCGTCAGTATCAAAATATTGACTCGCATCAACACCCTCACAAGAATAATAATCATTGGAGGTTGTGTGAGCTCTGTGGTTGGATCGCCGACCCGTACGATTTGTCCCGTGGCGCAAGATCCTCCAGATGGCATAGAGCGTAAAGCAAGTGTACAGACCAACAATTCCAAAAAATGCGAGCAATCGCAAGAATTTATTGTCGGGAGGCTCATCTGCAAGTTCCCTAAAATATTCATAGATAACCGCGAGCCGTAGAGGATCATCGCAGTGCAACGGGCTCGAAGCTCCAGCCACAGCTGCCGCGGCGTCGCTAGGGTGGCGTGGGCAGCCAATATGCGCATATGCACCATATGCCTGGTATGAGGACAGAAGCTTCAAGCTCGAGGGCGTCGGTTGAATACGGAATTTCCCTTTTGCCAAGAAGCGACGACGGGTACCTCGTGAGACTCTTGGTAGGCTGCAAAATGTGGGCTGCGTGTACTGTGGATCCCGAAGGATCGCAGACAATGACCGACCATTTGGATCGGTGAGAATGTGCCAATAAAATCGTGGCCAAAAACTCATCATTGTCCAACCTGGAAGCCATTGCACCGATCCCACAAGTAACTTCAGCAAGATATGGAGAAGATACACGCTAACACACACAAGCATTCCGAGCAAAAACCGCGCCCACGTCCAAAAATCAGCACGAAGAGCAGAGTTCGAACTCGTGTTGAACCAATAATCATAGTAAGGTGAGAACTGAAGGAGAAAAATTTCGGCCAGTCGGAACGAGTAAGTGATAAACAAGAGAATGAAATCTAACTTATCCATATGCCTACTCCCTTCGTGTTCCGGGCCTATTCTTTTAGCTCCTCGTCTCCTGCAAGTGCTTGAGAGATAAGATTATCCGCCTCCGATGGTGTCATGCAACAGTGCGTGACAAGCGATTGGCGAAGAGAACTACTAAGTTGTAGTTTGCTTGGATGCTTAACTTCCTTCACCGGCTTCTGGTCCGACAATTTCGCAGAGTTACCATCAGACGAAAACTTGACCTTCTTGGCCCGTTTCTCCTCATACTCGGCTTGACGTTTCTTTTTCTTTTCCGCCCACTCATGATGGTTATGATCGCCGGGCATGTACGCCCCTTTGCCATGATGGGGGCACCACTTAAGCATCGCTCCGGTTTCGGGACAGGTTGTCGCCTCACCAACCTTGGTGTAACGTCAGTTTTTCCCTTCCTCCTTGGACTGCTTCTTACCCTTACTGGCAGAAGTGCTCGCCTTGTTTGATCCACCAGAAGAAGTCTCGCCCATTCGCTTCTTGAGATCCTTCAACTGAGTCGTGAGCGCAATAATCTTCGAGTCCGCCGAGCTCACCTTCTTCCAACTTCCTTCCGCGACCATATTGCGATAAATCACGTTGAGGTCATGAACGATGGTGTGCTTGTCGTGAATCTTGCCCGTCATCCAGGCAGTCTTCGCCATGCGCACGTCCAATGCGAAAGCGTCATTCGTGGTGGCTTCGGCAGCTCTGAATAGTTCAGTGAGGAGCTTGTCATCCTTGAGGTATGACTCTCCTTTCTCTGCATTAATCTCTTGTTGGAGCTCTTCCATCTTGGTGCTGAGCGTGTGAAAATTATTGTCCGCCGTCAAGATGGTCATCTTCTCCATTTTTGTCTGAAGATCTTTCACATCCACGATGACGTCCGGCTTGACAACATTAAAGATCATGCGGAGGAGCGTGTAGCCATCAAAATAAATGTGGCCCGTCTCGGTACATTCGTAGGCAAACTCTTTCTTGCGAACAAGAAGAGACTTGTACGAAGCCAAGGAAAGATGATTCTTGATGGTATGCCATAGGACATGAGAAACGGTACGGCATTCTTGCTTGAAGCAGGAAACGAGTCCATCGTTTCCTCCTGCATTCACGTCCAACCATCTCATCTTCATATCGCTCGGAGGTCGAACTGCTAGGGCCTGGCTATTATCGCCCATGAACCAAGAAGCAAAGGCCATGACGTTCTCGAGAGTCAGATGACTGAACTCTTCAATCAGGTTCTTGAAGTCACCCAGATTCGCCGAGAAAGTCTGCCTGCCTCCAGGCGTCATTCCGATGGCAGCTCCTACCAAGCCTGTACCTGTCGTTGAGATGCGCATGTAGCGCATCCAGCAGAAAGTGATGGCTTTGTCTTGAAAGAGGTCAACGATCGCCTTGCTATTCGTGACGTTCATGTCAAGAGCAACATGATCATCATCGGGCTTGACCATTTCTCGCCAGAGCTTCGAATCCTTTGACGACAGTTCAAGAAAGTTACCGTATGGGCTAATCGATACGGTCCTTGGAGTCGGTACGTTGTGAACGTACATTGGCGTAGTCCTTGACCCAAGAACTAAAGGGCTCGTCGAGCTTCCGGCAATGCCCGTTCCGCTCCCAACTCCAGTTCCTCCTGCGCCGGCGCTAGCAGCCCCTCCACCACTAGATCCTAGGCCACTGCCAGGGTTGTTCGGGTCATTCGGAGGGGGAGCGTTCGAGTCGGCGAAGGACATTCTTCAGGGTAAAGACTGGGTCTGATAAACTGAGATATTACTTAGTAATTCGGTTAAAGAAAAGCTGTTTTTACAAGTTGTGAGATGGCTCTAGTTTACATGTTTACAGTGTACTTGTTACTTGAGCTTGAGCTGACCAATCAGCATCGAACCGGATTGGTGGACAAGAGAGAGAGTGATGCCGTCTGGCTGGTCACACTTCGTCCATCCAACCAAGAGAAGAGGAAATGCATGGGCATCATCGAGTATCTACTCGATGATAGATTTGGACGGGAAACGGCTGTGACCTGGACCGCGTCGGCTTTGCCTACGTACCTTATGTATGAGCCGCTACGTAGGGGATCCTACAGATAAACCTCCGAAGTAGCTGGCTTCACCAGGGAGCGGTATCTGCTGGTTTGCCAATCGGCTTCTTCGCATATACGCATATCCGCATATCGTCACAGTGGCGTGTAGGATATGTACAGACCAATAATGGGATGTGTATATTGCTGCGATGGAACTTCCACCGTCTCACTTCGATAAGATAATCGTCTAATGAATTAATTGGATCGAGACCAATAGTTTAATAAAAATAGGTGTGCTTAAAAGGGCGACCGCTCATCAGCGGTTCCCCAACATTATCTTATCGAAGATACCATAAGCGATTCTCAGCAGGATGGCTGGGAGAAACAACAACAAGGGCCGCGGCAGAGGAGCTGGCCGCGGAGACAACAACAAACCCGCCGGCAGGGGAGGTCGGGGGAATTATTGATACAAATCCACGTCGACTAAGACGGGATTAAACAAGGAACTCGAAGGTAATATCTTCGATCTTGGAGAACGTTCGTCAGCGGATCTGATGAGGATGACCCAGATCAAGATTGCTCAGTACGTTGGTTCCCATTACGGTGGAGATATAATGATGGAGCTTGAAACAAAAAAGGAGTTCGTCGTAACACCACCCGAGTATCCAAAAACTGCCAAATTAAGGCAACCGATATATGAAGCCATGATTCGCGCACAACAGGCCAACGCCCTCTCCAAACTAGAGAAGAGGAAGACGAGACTGCAAGCCGAAATCAATGCGCTGCCACAACCTTCACCCAATACACTCAAAGAACTGGAGGATAAGATGTACGACATCGAGAATGAGATCCTACAGATAAAATACGAACAAGGGATGGAGGTGACTGTACCCCTTGAAGAAGGTGAAAAAGGGGAGTGGAAACAAGCAGAGAAAGCATACGGGGAACGGGTTGTGAAACACCAACTCAACCATCAAAAGACGTTTGCATTAATCACTGGGCAGTGCACGCAAAGACTTCAAGAAAAGATGCATGACGATCCAAAGTGGGAGGATGTGAACAAGTCGCAAAAGCCACTGGAGCTATACTCTCTCATCGAAAGAGTGGTGATGAAGCAAACAGGGGACGAATATCCCCCATGCAATCTAGTGGATCATTTCCTGGCGGTATTCACGATGAAACAGCCAAACATTCTATCAAACTCTTTATGGCACGAGAAATTCAACACACGGGTGGACGTGGCGGAATCTGTGGGAGTGGAGTTTGATCAATTCACCTTGCTCTGGGATTACTGCTGCAAGTCCAAAGGGCTCGGAGATTACGATAGCCTAAGCCTAGATGATCAAGAGAAAGTTAGGAATAAATCAAAAGAGAGACTATTTGCGTATCTCTTAATCAAAAATAGCAGCAACACCACTACACACAATAGTGTGCGCAACAACTTGCTTGAGGCATTCATTGCAAAAAGAGATGAATATCCAACTACCAGATCAGAAGCTATAGAGCTTCTAAACAAATACGACAAAAAGAAACCACCCAACACAGTAGCGAGCGAGGGTACTGCGTTTGCCCAGAAAGGAAAAAAGAAGCAGGCCACCGAGAAGAAGGGAGCACCCAAGAAAGACGAAGAAGATGACGAAGGTGAAAAGAAGAACTTTTTCGAGAACAAGGAGTGCTTCATATGTGGAAAGAAGGGGCATGGCGCAAGGAAATGTCCGAGCAGGCATAAAAAGAACGATAGTGACGATTCATCAGTGTCAAGCAAAAGTAGCAAGAGGAGCATTGAAGAATTTGAGAAGAAGTTGAAAAATGTGAACAAGCAATTCGCGCAACTTAAGTTGCAACTCGAAGAGGAAGGTGACGACGACTCGGAAGACGAACAATCCCACTTCCAATTCTTAACTGTCCCGGAACTGAGTGACGACGATGTTATCTCCCCTGGAGAAACTCACACAAACGTTGTACTCAAGCAATCAAAAGGAAAACTGAAGGACTTACGACTCCGTTCGGTAATCCTTTTAGATAATCAATCTACCATGTCGCTATTCTGCAACCGCAAACTAGTGACGAGTGTTCGAGACGCTGATTAACCTCTCACGCTACAAAGCAATGGAGGATCAATGGAAGTGTACCAGGTGGGGGATATTGGAAAGGACCAATCTCCAGTATGGTTCTCGAACAAGGCAATAACCAATATTCTATTGCTCAAAGAAGTGATCAAGCAATACCAAGTCAAATACGACAGCGCTGATAAAGCATTCTTCGTCTATTGATATGAATATGGCTTGCCTAACATGATCTTCCGCATGCACAGCAGCGGCCTACATTACTACGATCCGTCAAGAGAGGAGTTCAGTTTTGTGGTCACTGTGGAGGATAACATGGTGCCGTTTAACAAACGACAAATTGAAGCGGCGGATAAAGCTCGGACATTTTACGCTGGGCTAGGATTCCCGTCGCTAGCAGATTACAAGTGGATATTACAATCCAACCAGGTCGAAGAGTGCCCCATATTGGCGGAGGATGCGAAGGTGGCTGAAAAGATCTGGGGGCCTAACATAGCAGCCCTAAAAGGGAAGACAACGCGAACAAAGCCGGAGTCAGTCAAAACTGACATCGTGGCAGTTCTGGTAGAGATCAGAGAATTGCATCGCAATGTGACCATTTCGATTGATGTGTTTTTCGTTAACAAAATCCCATTTCTTGTCACCCTCAGTCGAAAGATTTGTTTCACGACAGTGACACATCTTAGCAACCAAAAAATTGAGACTATCCTATTCAACAAATTCAAGTCCATCTTCAGATATTATTTGGAACGTGGTTTTCAAATCATGACGGTGACTGCAGATGGTGAATTCGCACCATTGGAAAAGTTATTATTTGAACTACCAGGCGCTCCTAGACTCAATCTCACAAGTGCAAACGAACACGAGCCGTACGTGGAAAGGCGGATTCGTGTTATCAAGGAACGTGTCCGTGCAGTGAGGCATTCACTGCCGTTCACGTCCATTCCAATGCAAATGACTGCACACATGGTATTCTTCGTTGTTAAACTGCTGAATCACTTCCCGACAAAGGGAGGAGTGTCGAACCAATTCAGCCCAAAAGTGATTATGTCTGGCGAAAGAGTGAATTATAAACAATACTGTCTCCCATTTGGCACATACTGCCAAGTGCATGAGGAAGATGGTCCACGCAACAGTATGGTGGCTAGGACACAGGGTGCTATTTCCATGGGGCCAACCAAAAACAAACAAGGCGGTCAGATATTTTACAGCCTAACGACCGGAAAAGTGATCTCGCGTCGTTCCTGGCATGTCATTCCCATGCCTACCACAGTCATTCAACGCATTAATGACTTGGCGACTGACCAACCTCAATTACTCACCTTTTACAACCGTGCCGGTTGGGAAATTGGTGATACCGATGCTGACTACTACGCAGAAGATGGTACTCAGTACGAAACCCCAGGAGTGGGGAGTGGTCGAAACTCCAGGAGTGAACAACGATGCGGATATTGCCGAGATCACAGGAGTGGACACGGACAAACCAAGTCCTAACAATGCTTATGATCCGGGCATCCCACAAGCAGACAATGCACCACAGCTTCTGGAAACGATGGAGAATCCAGAGGCAACCCCTACAAACGCAGCAGAAGAATCCGAGGCGGTAGAATTTGAGCCTTCGCCCGTGGATACGCCTTCTACACCCGCTCGCAAACCTACTCCGACGAAGGCGCCAACAACTGCAACTACTACCACTGATGCACAGAGGCGGTCAACGCGACAATGAATACAAACGAAGTCGTACCAGCCGAGCATGAAAGGGAAAACATACGAGTATGCAGCAACCCAGCTAGCTCAGCTCGAGGCAGAGAAGCAAGGAATAGACGAGAGAGTGGTGGAAATGGTCATGACACAAATGACACTGAAGGCCGCAATTAAATTATGGGGCAACAAAGCAAAGATCGCAGCCGAGTCTGAAATGAAACAACTACACTGGAGGAACTCCTTCCGACCAGTCAAATGGACTGAGCTAAGCAACAAACAAAAGAAAACGATCCTTGAATCACATATCTTCATGAAGATGAAGAAGACAGGTGAGATCAAAGGAAGAACAGTGGCAGGAGGAAATAAGCAGAGAGGGTACATTGACAAAGAAGAGTCGAGTTCACCGACTGTTGCCACTGAATCAGTGATACTATCAGCCATGGTCAACGCAGAAGAAGAGAGAGAGGTAGCAGTCATCGACGTACCGAACGCATTCATCCAAACCGTGGTAGAAGATAAAAACAAGCATGTCATAATTCGAATACGCGGGATGTTGGTCGACATGCTAGTGAGAATTGCACCCGAAGTTTACGAGGCGTACGTGACGATGGATAAACGTGGCAACAAACAACTCCTAGTGGAGTGCTTAAACGTGCTTTATGGCATCATGGTGGCCAGTTTGTTATATTATCAGAAGTTCACCAAGAGTCTAATGGAAAATGGCTATGAAGTGAACCCCTACGATCCATGCGTATGGAACAAAACCATAAAAGGCAGTCAATGCACAATATGCTTCCATGTGGATGACTGCAAACTATCCCACAAATCTTCGAAAGTTATCGACGCAACCATCGAGTGGCTAAGGCGAGACTATGAGAGCATATTCGAAGACGGAAGCGGAAAAATGAAGGTGTGCCGTGGTAAGGTGCACAAATATCTTGGAATGACGCTGGACTTCACAACCAAGCGTCAGGTGAAAATATCAATGATCGACTACGTAGAGGATGTGGTCAAGTCGTGGGACGCAGTAAAAGCGAAAATCGATGACGGGTTCAAACCCATAAAGCAAAAGAAGATGAGGCTGAGTGCTGCCCCAGAGGATCTTTTCAAGGTCGATAACGACGCAGAGAAACTGCAACCTGCACTAGCAACAGCATTTCATAATGTCGTAGCCAAAGCTTTGTATCTGGTGAAGCAAGCAAGGCCGGATGCATCGGTAGCAATTACATTCCTGACTACGAGAGTTCGGGAACCCAGCATAGACGACTGGAGGAAGCTGGAGCATTTGATAGAGTACCTCAGGTCAACCGTGGATATGCCACTGACCCTGGGAACCGACGGGACCGGTGTACTGAACTGGTATGTTGATGCATCTTTTGCAGTGCATACGAATATGAGAGGCCACACCGGCAGAGGACTCCCGATGGGACAAGGGTTCCCTATCGTGTGTTCGACTAAACAGAAAATAAACACTCGCAGTTCTACAGAGAGCGAGCTAGTGGGTGTAGACGACATGATGCCGTCAATTATCTGGACACGATATTTCTTGAAAGCGCAAGGTTACAAAGTATCTGACAATGTGATTTTCCAAGACAATCAGAGCACAATGTTGTTGGAGCGTAATGGAAAATCTTCGAGTAGCAAACGTACAAAACACATCAACATCAGATACTTCTTCATAACCGATAGGATTTCGAAGGGAGAGGTACGTGTAGAATGGTGTCCTATGGCTGAAATGATAGCGGACTTCATGACAAAGCCGTTGCAGGGGTCTACTTTTAGAAGGTTTAGAGACCTCATCATGGGCGCACTTCCAAAGAGGGACGTGAGCAAAATTCTGACTCGTGATACGGTGAAGGAGGCCAATCGCAAGAGTTTGGCGCACAAATAGATGCCCCACAGGAGTGTGTTGGGAGATGTACACGTGGCGTGTAGGATATGTACAGACCAATAATGGGATGTGTATATTGCTGCCATGGAACTTCCACCGTCTCACTTTGATAAGATAATCGTCTAATGAATTATTTGGATCGAGACCAATAGTTTAATAAAAATAGGTGTGCTTAAAAGGGCGACCGCTCATCAGCGGTTCCCCAACAGTTACTGTTGTTGTTGTTGTTGTTGTTGTTGTTGTTGTTGTTGTTGTTGTTGTTGTT
>JALLAX010000486.1:0-11001 GCA_036939555.1 Discostella stelligeroides
AGTGTGTCTTCGTTCCTGCTGTTTGACTACTTCTTGTGTTGGATGTGGGGACGAGGACATCGTGATTTGTCGTACAATCTAGAGAGACAATGTATTAAAAATTTAGTAGAATATGTCGCTACCATATTTTTCTACCACACATCGCCACCGATGAAGTTCTGGAGCTCGGACAAAGGGAATGATTCCAATGAAATGTTGATTACGCAAGGTTCCTCATCCTGCATTGCACAAACACAGACGCGGTTTTTGGTTTTTGGCGGGATGAAAGAGAATCCCACGAATCACATGCTAATGCTACCTATCACATGTCACATCATTGCCGCGACGCACGACGCAACCATGACAATGAATGAGTTGGCATTGGCAATCGCCACATATGTCATCTATGCATCATGCATCTCAACAGCCCTCATTGCCACCCACTCATTATCCAAGCAAAAAAAGAATTCGAAATCCCCTCCATCGGAGCGACGGCCTCGCGTCCAGTTCAACAACCAACATGGACTCTCTGGTCTGATTTCTACCATACTGACATGTTTTGCCATTGCGGCACATTGGATGTTACCATCTAATTACAAACTCATATCGATTATTTCCGTTCTCGCAGCCTTATTCTCTAGCAGCACGGCGTCTTCGGGAATGACAATTGTGGAAAAGGCTCCGAGACAAACCGTAGTGATGGAGCGTCCCATGAAAGTCGTCCCGCCACATCGGGATGCATTCAGACGAACAGCATACTCTGTTTACTATCTTAGTGCGAGAATATGTTGGAATACTATGAAAATGCACGCTTCATTTGGTGATTCATCTGTAGGTGTTTTCTTCCAGTCTGTTTTCGGTTGGTTATTTGGGTGCATCAGTGTCGCCTACGCAATGAATTACTTCCTTCCGCGTGCAAAAGACATTGACTGGGCCAATGGAAATACTTACGTATTCGTTATTCCAATGGCAATTGGACTATCATGTGATGCACTATTCCAATTACCGATTTTACAATGTCAACATGAATTGTGTTGGAATGTAGACGTTGTCGACCAACTCGACCTTCTCTGCGTGCTCCTGTCGGGATTGGTTGTTGCATTTGTATTTACGCTCGCATTTCACGGAGTTTTTGGAATTCGAAATTGTTATTGGAGTTCGGCACTGGTGGTTCATGGGATAGTTGTTTATCTTATTCAAAAGGCGCTACCGTACTTGGGAATGCTAGGATTATCACGATGATTCGGATTGGTGATCATCGATCACCAAGCCGGGTGCGGGGCATGCAAGTGAACCAAGTCACTCTGTCCGCCATGATTCGTGCCTTGCTCTACCTGATATTATACATAAAATTCGCCACAATCATGCATTGCTCAAACTTTCATTAGAAGTCATACCGCATTGACAACCACCCATATTCTTTCGTAAAACCGCACTATCTTAGAAAAGTCGATAATCTGTTTGTTTGGGCTGCTCAACCTCATGTGGCGGCGAATGCAACTCCGCCAATGACTAATGGTATACCTAGATGCAATCTAACAAAATCCAATAACGTCAAAATGATCATCCCATGTCCACATGCGGTGATAAATGCATCGGTTAGTGTCATCGAACTACCTCCGCAGTCCTGTTGCGTTCTTCCATCCTTCGTCAAAACTAAGCCCTTGTCGATTTGCGAATCAAAGTAGTAAAACCCAGGGAAACTCACGATGAAATAAATACCGTAGAATGCACTTCCCCAAATGTACGCCACGGTTCTATCCTCGAAGGAATAATAGGGAAAGCTGGATATTGTCAGCGTTTCCATAAATGACGTGAGGTAGCTAAGGAACAGGACTGAATATCCAAATAATAATGATTTCCTCCATCCACTGGCATAATTCCAATCAACATATCTCAAGAACCCATTACTAATACAGGCATGATAGGTGGAAAAATAAAAATGCGTTGCCAAAAACATGGCAATGGGCACGTCATTCAATCGGTGCGATGGCATGGTATATTTCGCCTTTAACACCGAATAGAAGTAATGCGTGTACCAGTAATTCCCGATGAAGGAGTATGTGGCAAGATAAACGGCGACTTTGGTCGAGTAACGTTTGTGGAATGGTCTGTACATATCTGGATTGACTATATCACCACCACCCCCTAAGCAAGAAGCGCGGGGGTGCAGCCACGGTTGGAGGAGAAGGGGCAATGCCAGCCCCCCACAGGTGATAAGATATCCCCATGCAGTGAATGATTCATAAATTTGCGTGATGACGACGCATCCAAATATTGCAATCCATACGAGGGAATACCGCCACGTGAATATCTCGTGACAGTATTTGCTTGGTTCGGTGATGGGATGGGGAAGCTGGAGTGGCAATGACATGATGTTTCCGATGACGATAACATGCTGGTGCTGATGCTGATGCTGATGCTGCCCTGATGCGCTAGTACTTGCCAATATATTATGAGGTGATGGATATTGTAGATTGTGTAACCCAACGAGGATAGCGCATCCAGTGGCTAGAATGGCCGTCATGGTGGCCTCAATGGGGAAGTCCACCATGACCGATGCTGACAGTCTCTCTCTGAGCGGAAGGTGGTACTAGGTAACAATGGTAGTAAATAGAGGTAGTAGTATTTCGTCACATCTACGACGATACACAACAGTGTCAGTGTCATGACTCCCATCTCCTAAAAAGCAACAAAAGCGTAGGTAGAAGAAGTGAGCTAAGTAGACATACGCTACCTACACTACTTGTGACACCCCCCCACAATTCAAGCGTCGCGAGAATTGGGAAAAGAGTGTGGGAAATGACGATAGAACTGAGGAAAAGGAAAATAAGGAACATTCCAATAAAAACCCCTGAACCATCGAGCTAAGAGGCGGACGACCCAACAATGGTCGTCCACGTCTGAACCATCCGGTTGACCACTGGAGTAACAGAATGGTTTAGACGCCGTTCATCGCCCTTATTCGATAAACGAAAGGTAGGATTGCACCGAGCATAATTCGGAGGGACACGACCCATAATGTAATCCGTATGACGACGGAACAAAATGGGAGAGAGAGATTTTGTGAAGTGATCCGCCATATTGATCATAGTATCAATCCGTTCCAACTTGAGAAGATCGCGCTCCACCCATTCGCAAAGTGCATAAAATTTGATGTCCATGTGTCGGGTTCGGGTGGTGGGCTTCTGTGCCATAGCCATCGCGGTGCACGCATCATTATCCTCGTACAAGAGTGACGCCGATTCTTGCGGGAGACCCAAATCCCAAAGAATACTCCGAATGTAGAGCATCATCTTACCAAAGTCGGAGGCCCCCATGAACTCTGCCTCTGTCGACGATTGAGCCACAGTCGCCTGGAGTTTAGTTTTGTAAGCGATAGTACCCCCAGCCAGCCGGACACAGATACCAGTCATTGAGCGACGTGTCTTCGGACAGGTAGCCCAATCAGAGTCCACAAAACCATGCAAGTCAGTACTCCCATGATGAGGACGGCCCTCCATCAAAAGGTCATGTGCCGTGCTCGACAAGAGTGGAGCAGAGATGTCTGGAAGGAGATCGTTCGGCTGTTCGCGCCAAAAATACAAACCCTCCGACTTAGTCAGGTATAAATACTTCAGAATATGTTTCACACCATGATAGTGGACCTCATGCGGGTAGATACAATTCTGAGCACATCGAACCACTGCATGCGAGATATCCGGTCGACATGTAACCAAGGCATAAATGAGTTCGCCCACCCCACTTCGATATGACAACCGCATTTTCGACTCTAATGTCTTCTGAGTAGCCGGATCTCCCTCCGCCGCTAAGAATGACTTCATAAATCCAGCCGTAGTAGGAAGAGGAGTCGGACCAATTGTGGGCATGGCAAATACCCGCATCCATGATTCCAAGTGTTTGGCACTAATCTTCTCAATGTACGACTCGCACGAGATCTTTGTATAATGTTTTGTCTGCTCTATATTCACTCCATTGTACATGGTGACGAGCCCGAGACGCTTGAGAGGAATCTTAAGATGTGCATCCATCAAATCGAAAACTTGATCACACGTTTTGGCATCCGGTGCACCCACCGCAAAATCATCTACTTGACGAAGAAGGAGAACCCGTTTACCGTCAATAAGACCAGAGTATAGGCACGGCTCATGCGTAGTAGGTGTGAGGCCCAGAGATCGAATGATTTTGTCGATATGTCGCTCCCATAGACGAGGTGATTCTGGGTGACCCTGCATTGCAGATAACAACGGCACTACCCAACCTTCCGGAATGGGAGGTCGTCCCTTTGATACCCACCATTCACGGAACGAGCGGTCGATAAACAGGTTAATACCTTGGCGTGGAGGTCCAGCTTCCGCAAACGCATTAGAAGCATCACTACCATACACCAAGAGGTTCTCTGCCGCACAAGTGCCAAAGAAAATTCGTTGCCCAATATGATCCGGGGTACCAGCATACGTGTGATCGAGAACCCGTACAGCATTACCACGAGTCGAACCATCGCACGTAGCCCTTGCCTTCTTCCGGCCATCATGCTTAACATCGTATTGCCATACGATGTTAAATTTCATCGCACCCTCAGGCAGTTGACATGGAACCCCTAACATACCCTGCGCCTCGTATTGGTCCCACTGCAGCTTTTCCGCCATACTCCAGTCATTCCAGTCCGCCTGCTTCATAAGTTTACCTCGCGTCAAACGAGTAGCATTGGAAACCAGGGAGCACGAGCCGTCCTCTGAAACAATACGAAATTGTGGTTCCTGTCTTGTTTCAGATATTACTTTCACAGGTAGTGGGCAACCAACGCGGACTAGAGGATTCATTTGGTCAATAGCAATCTGGGGAATACCATCAGATGTAAGCCCCGCGGTCTTAACTTCCGAGTGGGAGAATATTAAAATGCATTGGGATCCCGGCTTAGACAACGACGTAGACAAGGCCAGCGCTACTGCAGACTCAGAATCAATGGGGACATCATCAATTTGAATTAACCAAGCACCCCGAACGCGTGACCGCCATCGCATAAGCGACGCAAACGGAGAACCGTCACGAATCCGGCTTAGGAACAACCGCTGGTCCACGACGGTAAACTCGAGGCCACCTAACGGATCCCGCGTTAACGCTTGAGGAAGGAGGTATTTCTTCTCTAACGTCTCCTCAAAGGCCGCATTAAATGGGGACGGCGAGAAATAAACCTGACGCAGGTCCCTATGGGTGATGTCGAATTCGTGGACAACCTTCGCATCACCATTGATCCGAGAGGATGAGGGCGTATCCCCACCGCCATCCATAGGTGAGGTAGTTATACCAGTTGAATCCGACTTTGGAAGGGAGTCCGGGTGTTCGGGTGTTTCCGATGACAAGAGCCCAATCGAATACAAGTGCTGGGCTGTGGGAGGGCGACGGGGCTGTGTATACCAGGCCTCATCGAAAACCGCATGGTGGCACGTCTTAACTATACCACTGTCCAAATCAATGTACAGAATATTCTTATCAGTCGCCGAGTAACCAATAAAAATACCATGGTATGCATGAAGGTCCAATTTTGCTGACCGCTCTCCAGTCTTCTTGACGCTCACCCGAGAACCAAACACTCGAAGCCGAGAGAGATCCGGCTTGTGCCCGTGCCATGCCTCATACGGTGTCATACGAGTGGTAACATGAACCCGACGATTATGGAGGTACATCGCATGGAGAAGGGCGGCGGACCAATACTTCGGAGGGAGTCCGGCTCCATAAAGCAGAGCACGGACCGTCGTAGCCATAGACCCATTCCATCGTTCAGCCCCGCCATTCTGCGAAGGGCTGTCCGCTCCCGTGGGTTCGACTACGTACAAGCATGCCGAGAGCGCCATTGTCCGAAACTCTGCACTCCGAGCAAGCTCACCCCCTTGATCACATCGGATGACACCTCCCGATGGTAATCCAAATTTCTTGAGAAAAATGTGAACCAAGCCGACTGGGGGATCCTTCGACTTCCGGAGAAAAATCCATTTACGCTTGGACCGGCGATCCATAATAATAAGATAGCTATTATAACCATCAAACGAGTATACAACTCGATCCTCCGGATTCGACGGGGGGGTAACACCATAATCAGACGAGCTAGCCCGGATAAACCCAAAATCCATATGGAACTGCTCGCCATTCTTGAGAACCGAATCATCAATGTCACCTCGGGGTTGACGTTGGATTTTAGCATCTTCTTTCACATCCAGGAATCGGAATGGATGACACTTGAACCTCGAAGGAGTACCTACTGTATGACTCGGGATCGCAAGTAATTGATCTGTTCCACAATACCCTAAACGCGCCG
The DNA here is from genome assembly GCA_036939555.1 of Discostella stelligeroides. Lineage (NCBI taxonomy): Eukaryota > Bacillariophyta > Thalassiosirophyceae > Thalassiosirales > Thalassiosiraceae > Discostella > Discostella stelligeroides. Next base: position 6,296 of record JALLAX010000486.1, read on the forward strand.
CCCACAACTCAGAGGTAAGTTGCTCCGACGCCGATACTGGTCGAGAAACCCTGTTGACCCGAAACCCAAGCCGTGACGAAACTCCACCAGGCCTGTCGGGCGAGCTATCATCCGAGTCCCCAGGGAGGTGGTAATAGTAGAGGCCATTTCGGCGGACCAATGGAAGTGTCATAACCACTGTAGAACGGTCCATCCCATAGAAGAGGAGGTACCCTGATTCCGAACCATCCCCACTGCCACCCTGGACCCACGTAGATATGTGTGGGCACAGCTTTGTGATATGTTGAGGAGACAGAATTGTCTCCGATGCCCGCGCGTTGTAAAGAGAGGGTTGGCGGTGAACAGTACCATCAGAGAATGTAAACGTAACGAAGCCCGATTTAGTACACATCGATTCTGGTCCAGTAATCGCAACATCCAGTGGGCTTGGAGGAATATCATGAATATCCTCCAAAATGGAAAGATCGTTAGTAAGGCACACATTGCTGCCAGAATCAGCGAGAGTAAAAGTAGACCCTCGTGAGCGCAGCCGCCGTGACACCAATGGGATTGTGGGAACAGGATCACGTATCCATAACCACTCAGTGACATCCATTGGGCCCGGTGAAGTCCCTCCAATACTCGATGAACCGATGCCATCTCCCGAGCGATAACATCATCCACCTCCGGGTTACCGACCAAGCGAGGAGAGGAAGGAATATCTTGAAAAATAACGTCATCCACCAACGCCACTGGAACCGGAGGAGGAGGGAGAACATCATCATGATCCTGTTCCACCACCTCTCCATCTGACCACTCGTCTGTGTCACCAAGCAGAGCAGGCTCCTGCGGAGATTCGAGGTCAAGAAGTGAACCTGGAGGAGCATCCGGAGAGCGGTGAACCCGATTCGAGTGTGGAATCCACTCCTCCGAAGTCGACAAGGGCGTCGAAGACGAGCGATTGAACCAATCCACAGCTGAAGGGAGAATAGTCCTATGGCACTCCAGACTTTCCGCACTCTCTGCCGGAACCGCAGACGTATCATCCTCTGAGTACAGCATATCCCAGTCAAGTTCCGTATCAACCTGCTCTTCAGGAATACCCACCACCGAGCAATACCGAGCCAGAATCTTCCGAGGAGGGGAATCCGACACCCACTTTTTATTCTTTTCCTTCCAATTCTGTTCCGCCTCATCCATAATCGGCTTGTTCGCCTTGTCCCGACAGTATAATCGCATATAAATCGCCATCCCGAGGCTGTCGCACGTCACTGCCTGGTGGCCAAATTTGCCACATGCATCACAATTACCATCAAAAGGAGGACGGCGTGTGCGAGATGTACCCCGACGAGACGCAGTCGTAGCAGGATTAGGAGGGGCCCGGCGAACCGAGGTCGCCGCACGGGCAACATTAACGCAAAAACCCTGGACGTGACTGTCAGGAAGAAGTGTAGGCTGGGGTGAGCGAGGAAGAGTAGACGAAACCATGGATGCAGACATCACTCCATTAGTGTCCTGTGATTCCTCCACCAAACGTTCCGCCAAGTCATGAAGATGAAGACGTAAGGCCACCGGAAGAATACCATCACTAGACGTCGACACTGAGACCCGTAGGGTAGTGAGGAAATGCTGCGCCCGTTCCCGATGGATACCCTCCACCTTTAGCAAGAACATTTCACTGCGTTGTGCCTCAGTAAGCGGCGTCTGACCCCTCATCCGGCAAAGGTTACAATACAAAGCCACATTCCGAGCAAATAAGAAAATATCATCATTTTCCGGCCACACCGGCCATAACAACTGCCGGGTAACCGAGATCATGGGGACAAAATGTTTAGTCAAAAGCCAGAGAAGTTCAAATCCATTCCCTCCATTTTGTGCAACAGATTGGACTTTGGACACCACCTGAGGATCAACCGATGGTAAGAGCTTCTGGATGATCAAGAAGAGCGAAGAACCCATTTGTCGAAATACTCGATATCCCAACCCACAGAGACAGAATGCATGTCCACCCTGTGCATACTGAAGATCTAAACCCTCAAAAGGCATAATGCCGATTCCAAACTGAAGGGCCATGAGCTGTAACGCTGTGTAGAAGGCCACCCATTTTTCCGGGGTAACTCCCAATTGAGGAAGCTCCGTCCAACCAGTAAACTTCAGGGCATCACTCTGAAGATAACTTGGAGAGCGGCCAGCCGATGACGCATACAGTGAGTATCTATCCTGAGAATATCCCTGACCCGGAGCATTCCAGATTTCAAAGATTTGGGAATGGCTCGCCATCACACTATTAATCATTGACGGGGGAACACCCAAATTCGCCACCGCATCCTGCGCAAGAACTCGCACGCCAGAGCCAAACATCCCAAGAGAACCCCCTCCATGCCACACTTTACCCAAAGGAGGCACCGAGAGCGCGGCGGGTGGGAGGGCCACAGTCGAGTCCATGGAAGCTGGTGGTTCGCCATTATTCTGCCGAGTATACGTACAACCATGAAGTTGTACTTCAGGGGGAGTTTCTCCACCCACACCGGTCAATCCAGGAGGCACTGAAGAGGTAGGGTCGTATTGAGGAGGAGGATTATCCCGATTATAAAACGAATTATTCGACCACGGAGTTGGAAACCGTGGGTTCCGATGAGCAAGTTGAGAAGAAGTAGCACCCGCTGCTTGTTGCGTATCTCGAGGTACAGCCAGCTCAGCACCCTGCGACTCTGGTGAAGTTGAAGCCGCCTGAGGAGGAGACTTTGGTGGAGTCCGACCCGCATGGCCAACACTCTCTCCACCACCACCCCGTATAGCTTGGGGAAGGCCTTCATGGTCAGCCGGAGCATCCTGGGAAAGTTGAGACTCTGATGCCGCCGACCAGTGACTAGCCCCCGATGATCGACCGCCATCCTGTTTGACATTGGAGGTAGGCTTAGGTGTATCCTTCTTTCGATGGAGATTATCCGCCAGTTTAGCCGCATGATCTGAGAGTCGCTTCTTGGCCGACTTCTCAAAAGCAGCCAATGTAGCCCGACCCGATTTGCTTAACGGAGGATCTGCCGACTGAGACGATATGGACTGAATCCTCGAGTCCATCATAACAAACTCCGAATCCACAATGGTCTTATGATCCAATAGAGACGCCTCCAACGCACATAAGCGAGCAGTCAAGGCGACCAGCTCATCATTGTGACCAGAGCACGTCCGATCAAGTGCCTCCAATTTGGAGGTAATCGACGTAGACATATCCGAGAGACGTTGTTCCAAGGCCAATACCGTTTGTTGAATTGGAAGAGTCTGAGAAGTCAGCAATGACGATTTCTGATGGAGAGAGTTTATCTTCTCGACCATGTGTACAGTATGAGACCGTAGCGCTGCACGGATTGCCACAACCTCCCCATCAACGCGTTCCTGATGGCCGTAGAGGCTCGAGATATGGTCAAGTGCCTCGTCCACCGACGAGGCAAGGGAGATCAGAGCTGCGCAGCGTGGAGGAATAGGAGTACCCTCCGGATGTTGGGTTAACCAACCTTCCGACACCCAAGTATCCCCGATATCCTGTGCATGGTTGGGCGCGGCACGACGAATAGAGACGGAGGACACTGGAACTCCATCACCCCGGACGTCTTCGTCAGGGTCACTATTGTCATCCTCGCTATTATCCAACGAATCACGGAGAGATTGATACTCCTCTGGATGCAACGTAAAACTAAAGCTGCCCATACAAGGGCATGAATCAATCGAGTAGTCATCCTCATCCAGAGTATCCTCAAAACTTGCATGGGAAGGGTATGCCGGAGGATACTCCCCACAAGAATTAAAATCAAAACTCCCGACCTCTGCAGCTTTCCGAACATAGAAAGCCGACTTCCCCTCATCATTCGTAACCCAAGTACCCACTCGATTACGGATAACTCCGGGAGATAATTTCTTTCGACCAGACTGGCCAGCCGCAATCGGAGGATCAAAACCACTTGGTGGGACCGAATCCATAGGAGGTAAGGGAAGGGCATGACGGCGATGGTTCCGACGATACTCCCAACGTGGCGATGACCATTCTGACCGAGGCGAAGAACCGTCACGAGCGGTATCAAACAACAATGCATATCCATCATTCCCACCATGTACATCCATGGTCTCCAATCCATCCCCCGCCTGAGCTCCCGCTACTGCACCATCCTGGGGAATGTCTGGGAGATGAACCGTATCGTGGGCCATATCCCCTTCGTGGTGCACGAGATCCGCGTGAACCGCTACCTCGTGACCCGGGACCGCCACATTGTCCACCGATGTGACCACCGGTTGTTGTTGTTGTTGTTGTTGTTGTTGTTGACGTCTACTAAGACGGTCTTGATGTTGTTGTTGTTGTTGGCGCAACGCCCGTGCCTCAGCACGCCGAGCCCGAGAATCGGCACTTCCGGTCGACACCATGGTCTGGGGAAGTAGACGAAGAACCACTACTAGATCCTCCGTAGAAATCTACGGAGTATGTAGTAATAGGTAAGAGGTGAACACCACTTGATGATGTTCCGCGGCAATGAAGACTGCCGGGTGCCAACTGCTCCAAATACAATCTGACCTCTCCCCCTGCTTCGATAATGCAATCGAGCGGAAGAGGATAGCGTCGTCCGAGGACGTAAGGTTGAAGGCTCAATAACCTGTCAGTGTCATGACTCCCATCTCCTAAAAAGCAACAAAAGCGTAGGTAGAAGAAGTGAGCTAAGTAGACTTATACGCTACCT
>JALLAX010000487.1:0-11426 GCA_036939555.1 Discostella stelligeroides
CATCATCATCTGTTGCCAAACACTTCCATAATATGTAGTTTAGTGTTCCTGAGTCGGAAGATGTACGTTCTTTAGCAGCCCGAAACATTGCCTGAATATCCTCAGATGTGAAGTCCCCCAAAATAGGTGGGAGTCATTTTTCTTGGTTAGTCTGTGCCAGTCCCTGAAAGTACATGGTCATCTCTGGGGTGAGATCAAGCCCGTGCAGTGTGGCACCCTGTACAATCCTCTCAGAGCGTTCATGAATGCCTTGGTTGGCACAAATAAGACTGTCCAAGCATAAATCAGATGGATAGGTTTTGGTGGGAAGGAAAAAATGCACGAAAACTGCTGGTTTTGTGATGATTTTGAAGTAAGTAGAATTCTAGGAAAATTTAGTTAGCCAAAATTGCTTTTCACACTCGTTTGTACAGAGGAGTTAGTATACTCAATCCAGAATAGTTTTGGTTTTGAGTAAAACAGCAACGATTGACCAAATAGTGAGTGGGTATGTGCGCGGCCTGTCTGACCAGTTTTTTTCTTCCCGCCAAAACCTATCCGTCTGGTTATGCTGGCGGGACAGTCTTAAATGAGAGTTAACATTGTTCCAGTGCTAATTCCATGCTCCCGTTCTGTCTGCCGTAAATGGCGTTCATTCCGGGATAAGAGAATATGTTCCATCTCCTATTGGTTTGCAACATCTTGCCATTGAATACAGTATCGGTATGATATGATTGTATTCACCAGCATTGAGTATTGGGTTGGTAGGAAACATCTATTGGAGTAGCATCATCCGCCGGGACTTTGATTGTATGGTGAGAGTAGAAATCTCCAGTGCTTGACGCTGGATATGCCTCAAATAGTACTCCATTGTCATAGTGATATCTCCTATTTGGATGCAGAATGGTACCAACGTGGGTACTTGAATTCAGTCCAGGGTGCCTTTTCGCCCTTTAGTGAGTAGAGTAAGCTTGCAATTCAATAAATTCCCACCCGGTAAGTAGGTCAGCATGGGATCAGGAGAAGGAGCCAAAGTATACAAGGTTTGTGATGAGCGGAAACGAGTGTTCATCATGTAATCATACTCCAATTTCTGTTGAGGGGTCCATGGCTGGTTTGGCTCTGACCATTTGCTAACCAGAGAGAGATAATAGAATTTTTTAAGCACATCTTATAGGTCCCTGAGGACAAAGCTAAGATTGCACTTGGCAATTGCTAACCACAATGGATGACAGTATCAATGGGTACAATGACTAATGACCCATACAATGCTGCTGGCATGTGAGTTCCTCACCTTTACCCCAGTTGGACAATGTGCATGTGGCACGGTTGTTTATACAGTGCAATATTCAATACCCCATAAATTAAGTCTCCCGGATAGTTTGACAATGCAGCAGGCAGGCTGCAGGCTGTGATCCCTTTTCTCCAATTCCAATTCCAAATTGCAATTAACATCCGCACGTGTCTTTAACACCTTCTCAATTCCCTTGTTCGCGTTCTTCACAGGTCACGTACCACCTTTACAACCTTGACCAAATCTAGTACCCCTACACCAATCCATGTTTCATGCAGCGCAAGTCAATCACTGTGTTTGTCATTCGTTGATAACCGTGAGTTTTCAGACAAATCGGACAAATACAATACACTAATTCATAACATCAATGGCAGCACAATTCAATGGAAGCTAAAGCATGACTCACCTGATCTCAATACAATAGACCCCGCATTTGACGTCCAATTTAAAGAAACACTCCATGGGTCAATCCTGTTGAAGCTTGAGCTCTCCCACCTGGCACCTGGCACCTGGCACCTGGCACCTGGCACCTGGCACCTGGCACCTGGCACCTGGTACCTGGCACCTGGCACCTGGCACCTGGCACCTGGCACCTGGCACCTGGACAAGCGTGTGCAACCCCGAGTCACTTCTCTAATCAAAAAATACTGGTGCATGTTTGAGGAAAGCACCATATTTGTACAAGTTAAAAATATGAATGTGTCATTGATACTGGAACAGAAACCCCCATTGCTATCAAGAAAATCAATTATTGTCAAAAAGAAACCCCATCATGCAAGAATGCATTGCCGCCCTGCAAAAGGTCAGACATATTCATCAAATTCATGATGGATGTTGGTTATTCAAGTGCCTGCTTGCACCGAAGCCCCACCAGGAACACATCCACAAAATCAAAGACTTCGTTTGGCAATTCTGTTTTAATTATATTCCACTCAACCAAGTCATGCGACTAATTGCCTACCCCATCCCTCACTGTGATTCTGCTGTTCACACAGCATGCGGCGCTAGCACTTGACACTGGATATTTGATGCACCAATGGGTTATCACCAACTCAAAGTTGCCCCAGAAAGTCAGGAGAAACTTGCCTTCCAAGGGCTGGATGCAATCAAATGACTTATACGGTTATGCCTTTTGGACCTACAAATGGACCAGCAACGTTCATCTGCTTTATACAATGTAGACAGCGTCTGGAAATCACTTGCCACCTCCAGTGGACTTGTCTTGAAAGATGACACCAACACAAATATTATTGTCGATGATGTCTTCGGTTGGGCCATCTCATTGGAGACTGTGCTGCATTACACAGTATATCTCAAACATTGACAAGCACAGTGCCATGACAAAGTTACTTTGCCCTGACAAATGCAGCGCAAGTGGTATTATAATTATCCCCAATGTTCTTTCCTTTTTATGCAAGCAATGAATTTTTGTTTGCATTTCTGTGAATTGTGACTGTGATTTTAGACAAGTCACAGAGTCCTCCCCCATACACAATGGATTCGAGTGGCCTCTCTCTACCTTTATCACCTCAATTATTCATTGCATATTATAAATATGTTTCTCAGAAAGTGACATGGTCATAGCATTTTCCTAGATTTTGAATGCAAACACCCTCTCCCAAACGGAAGTCGGTACTTGAAATTCTACCATGCCTGCTCATACTCGGTAATCTTTGATAAATTGAATTTACGATTCTAGCAAGCGCGAAATCAATTCGCTTTTCTTTCCACTCAATGGTAGACCTGCCTCACGAAGTTTTTCTTTCAGCTCTGGTACCGTCATTGCCAGCAAGGTCGACTCATTCAATGACGATGAGGATGGCAGATTGCGAATATCGCTGTCAGTAGAATCGTCATCACCCTCACTTACTACTGCAATGTCGTCGTCGTCATCATCATCATCATCATTATCAATTTCTGTCCAAACATTCATGTCATCATCCTCGCCATCAGAATTTTCTTCCTCATCCCACTCTTGCTTGCTTACAATATTGGCTTCATGATCATCATCATCATTATCATCATCCTTTAACGACCACTGTCCTCCCCTCGGAGCAACTACCAACCACTCCTTGGCCTTGTCATCAATCTCGACAACATAATCATTGATCAATTCGTCACGAATGTCATCGGCCAAATCAAAGTTGCGAGCCTTGCGTGCCAATATTCTGTCACCCAACTTTTTACCAATCATGGCTTGCACTTTTTCATCGGGCACGAACGCAGATTCATTAGCGTTGAGCTGGTATTCTTCGTGAAGTAATGCCCACTCGCCACTCTTATCATCAATATTAACATTGTACTCGTTCGTTAACTGATCAAAAATCTCATCGGCGCGATTATAATCCATTGTGGACTTGGCCTCGGATCGTTCCGCCACGAGAGCATTGATTGTTGCAATATCTTCCACAGACAGGCCCTTCCCTGGCCCACGTTGATAGTATACCTTGGGAGATTTTGGACCACCTCCAAATCTACCGCCGCCGCCACCACCACCACCACGGCGTTCATCGCCACTGCGACGACCACCCCATGACGACGATTCATCTTGTTCATCCCCATCTGCCCTCCACTCTTTGAATCCATCATGTACTGATACACCAGCTTGCCTCAATTCGTATTCGATACGATCGGCAGTTTTGAAGTCGCGCGCAAATTTGCATTCCATTCGACTGCGTATCCGATCGTGTATCTCGCTCTCACTCAAGGAGCAGGAAGATGGATTGATGGGACCACCCACCTGTGAATAGTCATGTCCATGTTCGTTAAACTTGTTCTCCCGTCGTGGTCCTCCTGTTCGTCCGCCACCGCGTCCACTACTGTCCCTGCCCCTACTACCAGCTCCACGTCCTCTACTATCGAATCGATCGTTGAATCGGGTATTTCTTCCACCACCATTTCCTCCTCCTCCCCCGCCGCCTCCTCCAGTAGACCACGTCTTATCTTTGTCCCAAACAGTGACACCGTGCACATTCAACAACTCGTCACGTACTCCATCGGCTTCGTCAAACATTCGTTTCTTCCGATATTCCAATCTTGATGCCAGCAAGTTCTCAATGATGGGCATGGTCTCGGCCGGGATGGGCGATGAATCTCGGGATGTATCACGCTGATAATCATGATTGTAGTCATCCCTGAATCCACTGCTGCTGCTGCTGCTGCTTCTTCTTGGACTACTTCTATCTCCACCTCGTCCTCGTCCTCCTCTACCGCCATTACCATAATCGCTGTTTCTATCCCTGCGATTGTCGTAGCTGCTGCCTCTACCACCACGACCACCAGAGTAATTTGCACCACTGGCATTAGTAGTAGTAGTAGCAGCATCGCCACTATTGTCCCATCCACCACCCTCAAAGTTGAGATTGGATACGAAATCATCGTAATCGTCGTACCAACCGCCACCACCGCCACCACTGTCATCATCCTTGGCAGATGATGAGAGCTGAATTTTTTGCAATGATGATACTTTCAACACCGTTGCTAGTGATGCTGATTGCGGTGAAACGGCGGTGGTGTAGATGCGATTACTATTATGAATTGAAAATGCATGATGATTGCAGGGCACTTGCACGAAGAGGAGGAGCTGGAGGGCGAAGATGAGCGAGGTGGACGAGATTATCATCATCATCTTATCTTGTCTTGAAGGAATATCTACTAGAGCAAGCAAGAGCAACAGCAACTTTCTTGGACTGTTTGAAATGGCTATCAATACTATCGACCAATTAATAATAATGCCTCCTTTTGTCCATCAAAACGAAAACGGCATGATGTTGTGTGGTGCATGGTGATGGTGCATCAAACATCACAGCAGTACCATCAACTGCCACGAGTTCGACTGGTCCTGCATCGTCGGTCGCCGGTCAGTCAGAAGTGGCGGGAAGGTGATGCGTCGCAAAAAATAATAATCGAGAAACAAGCGACAAGATTCACTGTCACATGGCTTGACACGTCAGCAACAGTGCATCTGTCATTGGCCGTTGGCGACGATGCCAGACGGCCGATCTTTGGACATGACGTCAATAAAAATCTTTGTGCTTGTGCGCCTGCCTTGCGTCTCTTGCGTGCTTGCTGTTTGTTGTGTTTTGTTGTTTGTTGTTGCTGTTTTGACATCCACCATCACTCGCCATCATATTATCATCATTCATCCCATCACATCACGGATCCCTGAAGCTACGATACTTATCTACTGTCACCCACCCGCCCATCATCATCATCATGAAGCTCAACATCACCCTCCTCTCCGTCACACTCGCCACAGCAGGCTGCTGCTCAGCCTTTGCGCTCAGCCCTGGCCGTCACGCCGCCACCTCTAACCGCGTTGGCAGCGGCTTTGACAACAAGGCGGCCTTTGTCACTCCATTCACATCCTCCGCCATGACCGCGACGGCACTCCATTCGACCTCGGCCGATGGCGACAGTAGTACTAGTACCAGTATCGTCCAATCGACACGTGGAGGAGCCGCCGCCGCTGCTGCGCCACTTGGAATTGACATCCCCCTCCTCGCTTACTTTGGTCTGTGGTACCTCGGTAACTACTACTACAACATCACCAACAAGCTCGCGCTCAAGGCCGTGGGTGGGGCAAGTGGCTTCCCATTGACCATCTCGACATTGCAGCTTGGTATTGGAAGTTTGTACGGATTGTTCTTGTGGCTGGCCCCCGATGCCAGGGCGAAGCCCAAGATCACCCTGGATGATGTAAGTACTTATTATCTAACTGTTAATACAACTATTTGTTTTTGCAGTTGTTCATTATTGTTGTTTGACATTATCATCAATCATGCACACACACACCCTGCAACTTTCTTGTGACATCATTTCGTATCGTCGTCCTCTTTCTGCCCATCACATCATCATCATCATCATCATCTACGCATTGTATTTCATACGATCGCAACAGATTGTCAAAATGCTCCCCGTAGCATTCTGCTACGCCGGCGCACACTCGGCATCCGTCTTCTCCTTCTCGGCCGGATCCGTCTCCTTCGGTCAAATTGTCAAGGCAGCCGAACCTGCCTTTGCTGCCGTCCTTTCTCAATTCGTCTACAATAAGCCCGTCTCCAAGGCCAAATGGCTCTGCCTTCCCATTGTTATTGGCGGAGTCATCTTGGCCAGCGTCAACGAACTTGACTTTGCCTGGTCGGCACTCATCTCGGCATGCATTGCCAACATGTTCGCGGCCGTCAAGGGAAATGAGAATAAAAAACTGATGGAAACGGAAGGACTCAAGGATCGATTGGGCAGTGTTGGGAATCAATTCTGCGTCACCAGCATGCTCGGATTCCTATTGAGCATTCCCTTTTTGATGATCAAGGAGGGAAATAGGTTTGGTGAGTTTGTCCAGGCGTTCAAGACGGTGCCGGCATTGAGGACGAATATGATTGCTAGGTGAGTTCGTTGTAGTAGTTCAATGAGATACACGAGTTTACATGCATATTATCGGACGGTATGTTCCTTTTCTTTTCTATTTACTCATTACATGTGTCTTTCGTCTGGTCATGTCCACAACAATTACCACAACAATAATATCATAGTGCCCTTTGGTTCTACGGATACAACGAAGTCTCGACCATGACGCTCAAGAAGACTGTAAGTAGTAGATGATGATGATGATGATAGTGCTTGCTTCTTCTGCTTGAATGATGTTCCTTTTTTTCGCTTCCTTATTGCGCAACAAATTGAACTTTGAAACACACTCACACACCGCGACTTTGTACAACATTAGGGCGCCGTCACTCAATCGGTGGCCAACACGGCTAAGCGTGTGATTGTCATTGTTGGCGTAGCCCTTGTCCTTGGTGAATCGCTCGACTTCATGAAGCTTTTGGGCTGTGGAATCGGAATCGGTGGTGTCTTCCTCTATTCCATCATTGATAACCTTATCAAGGAAAAGAAGTAAATGGATGATGAGAGAAGAATATTTTTTGCAAGGAGAGGAGATGATTTATGTTTTTGTATTGTTGAAAAAGATGAAAGCTCCGCGATGTTGCAGCGGATAGCGAGAGGTGAAGCTATATCCGTTTCGTTCGAAAGGTGGAAAACCAACAGCTGCACCATCGTTAAACGTCAAGAGGCTGATGAGTATTAGGATTGCTCGTGTTTTGCGCTGCGAGTGGGAAGTTGCCTGACGGTGACGGCAAAAGTAATGAAACTACGCAGAGGCCATGTTGCTAATTTTTGCATTCATATAACCGAATAGAGCTGCTCCTATTTCATGCTCAGCCTCTAAAGTTTGATACGGTCACCTTCGTTTCCCTTATCACTCAATTTTTCTTTAGAATGTGGCGGGATGTTCGTACTTATTTCGAGATTCACATCATCGCTGGTTGAACCAATAAATCGGATCTTCCGGATCCAAAAAATCAGGATCCAGCGTCTGTCTGCACAAAGTAGTACGTAGAGGTGGTCCTTGGTGCATGCTTGTTGCTTGTGGAATGGGAAATTATTGTGGCTGACTCACCTCGCTCTCCGATGCTCAGTGATTATTCGTGCAACGTACCGACAACAATAACATCAAATCATCACCATGAAGTCCATCATCTTCGCCGCCGCCATCGCCTCTGCCGCTGCATTTGCACCCGCCGCCACCTCCAATGGCAAGGCCGTCACTGCCCTGCAGGCAACCAAGAAGGCGGCCCCCGCCAAAGTCGCCCCCGCCAAGGGGAAGGCTGTCCCCGTCAAGGCGGCGGCAGTGAAGAAGGCTGCTCCAGTGAAAAAAGTCAAGGCCGTCTCTGCTTCCGTGGGTGCCTTCGAGTCCGAGCTAGGAGCCCAAGCCCCCCTTGGCTTCTTTGACCCACTTGGTTTGCTCGACAATGCCGACCAAGCCCGCTTCGATCGTCTTCGCTATGTCGAGATCAAGCACGGCCGCGTGGCCATGCTTGCCTTCTTGGGAAACATTGTTACCCGTGCCGGCATTCACCTTCCCGGTGCCATTGATTACGCTGGACATGAGTTCAGCTCCTTCGGCAACGGCTGGGCGGCAATCGATGGACCAAATGCCATTCCTCAGGATGGATTCTCCCAAATCCTCCTCTTCATTGGTTTCTTGGAGGCCAGTGTCATGAAGGACATTCCCGGAACTGGCAATGAGTTCGTGGGTGATTTCCGCAATGGCTACATTGACTTCGGATGGGACAATTTCGACGAAGATACCAAGCTCTCCAAACGTGCCATCGAGTTGAACAATGGTCGTGCAGCAATGATGGGAATTCTTGGATTGATGGTCCATGAGCAGCTTGGCGGTGAACTTCCAATTGTTGGACCAATGTAAACAAATATATTTCTTTCGTTTGCCGGTGGATGATTTGCTGACAATTATTATTCTTTGATAACAGCGACCTTCTTCTTGTAGATTGTACTTTACTTAAAGTGGTTTCTTGTACTGACGTACCCTGCAGTGAATGTATTGTTGGTAGTAGTATCGAGTTGCGCTGCTACCATCGAGCTTCGAGATCATAATGTGATAGAATTTTTCTCCTAAGGTACTGGTCATCTTCATCATTGTAGGATAAAGGAGTAGTAGCTAAGTATGAATTATTGGTGTATTACGATTCATCATCACCAGCATCGCCGTCGTCGGCATCTGCTGCATCATTAGACTTGTCCTCATCCTTGTCGTCGACCGCGAACCAAGGAGCCACTCCTCTCTCCTCCGCCGTCACCCTCTCCCCATCCACAATACCAAGCCTCACGCCCTGCCACTGACCCACCACGCTCGCGGGGCTGAGTGGTCCCCAACCCCGTACAGTCCCCTCCAAATAGTAAAAGTCCTCGATCGTCCCAGCCCAGATTTTTTTCCCCATCCATCCACCAAAAGATTCTTTGGAGATGGAGAAGAATTGGGACGGTACATCAATGGTCCACTTTCCCTTAGCTCCATCACCCCAGATGGCTTCATTCTCCCCCGAGTCGGTCGTTACCAGACGCACCCATGTCGTATCTATGGATTTGGCATCTCGGGGCTTATCGTCCATGAGAGTACCAATTTTCCACTCGGTGTTGAAAAAGTCTCGTTCCGTGAGTAGCTCAAACTCCTCTTCTACCCATTCCATCTCTTCGTCTTTCATGTCTAGGTAGTAGTACAACGTCATCGTTTGTGTGGTGAAAACATTCCATTTTTATTGTAAAAAGTGTTAGGTGCCAAAATGATGCTCAATGAAATAAATTATTTGGTGCATCAATTTCCATTGCGAGCCATGTGTATCGACATCCACCATCCACTACGTATTCGGATGTCCTTGCTCGGTTTCGATAGAGCAGTAGTAGATGCACTCCGTCCCTCGACAATCATGGCACTATTCAAATCCAAACCATTTTTTGAATAATACTTCGGACCAGCCCTTACTTCGCTTCACACCATTTGTTCAAAAATTGTGGAAAGACTCTCCGTGCGCATAATAGGCTTCGATAATCTCGGCAGCATGACATCAATGTATGGAACAAAGTGTGCAAAATGCAAAAAAAAACATACCTTCTCCTTCTTCTTCTCCATCATTTAACCGCGGGAGTGCTACATCCCCCGCACTCATGAACAAGCCACTAGAAGTAGAACAACAACAAATATCATCAGCCCTACCGATCCTAGATAGAGATTGCCAACGAGTGGTTGCTATCGTCGTTGTCGTCGTCGCCACGACTATTCTACTTGTGCTTGGGATGGTGTGTCTGGATGTTGCTGCTGCTGTGACTGTTTGCGGTGATGAGAATGCATCAACAGTAGTCCAAAAGGCTGTCAATGGTATTGGCAGCGGAAGGCTGGCGAGAAAGGAAAGGAATAGGATGATGGTGATGGCAGCATGACGACGGAGGAGTGGCATCATGGTGATGTTGGTGGTGGTGGAATGTGGAATGTGGAATGGGAGCAGGTACCAGCCATAGGTAGGTACAATAATACCTATGGTGCCTTGGTAGAACAAAAGGTAACACAACAGTCAACAGTCTGAGCAGACATGAATCTGGGTTTTAGGTATTTTCAATCACCGGCTAATCAATCATTTAATTATTTAATACTCACCGATCGATGGGTGAATCTTCATGATGTGTGATAGAGATGTAGTCATCCTCTCTCACTCTCAATATTGTGAATCAAGGTGGCGGTAATGGACAGGTGCAAGCGCCAGCCAGCCACCCATGTGCAGAAAGTGGCGAGTGACGCTCACGCACTTGACACGAATTCTCAAGCTGTTAGGGAAAAGTATCTTTCAACCCAAGATTGGCAATCTAGCATGACTTTATCATAATTTGACTGACAGCTTTGTAGCCTTAGTCTGTTTAATACTAACCCTGACAAATAGTGGGACAGTGAGGCCCCCGGTAATGGCCATTACTTTGACTACCACCTAATATCTAGACTAGACTATGATGATGAATAACTGAATTTTTAAGTACATCTTATGGGTCTCGAGAGACAAACTAAGATTGCACCTAATATCTAGACTAGACTACAGAGGTGCACCGTGACAGTGCACTTTTATCAGTTTATCAGACCCAATGAAAGCAACATGGCTAGAAACAACAGACCAAAGGGCCCCAGGGTTGCCACCGGTGAGGCAGCTGGGGTGACCCAAAGAACCGAGGAGACCAAAAACAGCAACGATGAGGAATTGTTTCCCAATGACAAGTCGGAAGCTAGTGAGGACTCAGATGACAAAGAGACCAAGACAGAGGAGACCAAGACAGAGGAGGCCATTCAGGCTAAGATGACTACCATTGCCTCTGGGCAGGTAGCAGTGACGGCACCTCCAGTCGGCTCCATGGTGTGGTGGCGTAGAGCCAGCCCGGAGGAGAAGGAGTTCTTGCGATGACTCTTCAGAAACTTGGGTTTACTGATGAGGCCACAAAATATGTGACAGAGGTGAAGCTGGTTGATGGTTGACAGCGCCAGTGTCCTCAAGGACCTTCACTATGATCAGTGCAAGCGGATTGTCAAGAATTCACGCAAGCAGAACAGTAGTCAAGCAAGTGCAACACTACCTGTAGCGGACCAGGCCATGAGGAACTTCCAACTCACAGTGACAGTGGTAAAGCACTATGCTTGCACAGCCCGGGAACTAACTACCGTACCTTTGACTTCAAATGCAACCCCCCAAAAAAAATTTAAAAATTTTCCCTAAGTAATTTGAAACAGAGAGCTAGGTATGCTACCAATTGAATT
>JALLAX010000488.1:0-10977 GCA_036939555.1 Discostella stelligeroides
AGGTGGTGATGATGATGATACTAACAGCAATACTAGTCCAACGAATGAAGAAGGAGGACGAGATGGAAAACATTCTCAAACGGCAATGGCGTCATCGTCGTCGTTGACTTCCGCGGCAACTAGGAGAAGAGAAGCCAAGAAGAGTCCAACAACAACGTTGTCATCGTCACTTCCGTGGTCATCATCTTTGAGTAGTAAAAAGGGAGGTAGTGGTGGTGGTGGTGGGGTATTGAAACCCTCATCGAAAGATACACCCTCGCGACTGGCAGGAAATTAATTTTAATAGTGTGTCGAGGAGAATAGAGAGATATATCCACTATGGAATCATTGGCATAAGCTAACTTCTCCAGAAAGATTGAACGACTACGAATGCATCCACCATGAGTGCAATGTAAATAACAATAATGGACTGACAAACCAATATATTTTATCGCAGTATCTACCTCTCTTCATCCACAATCCCTCCCTCATATCGAACCGCAGCCACCCGCTCACCCACCATCATCCTAATCTCTCTCTCTCTCGCTCGTTTCTTCTTCTTTATCATCATCATAATATGGTATATCCTACGCACACATCATGCACCACCGCCACCGCCACCACCACTACACAGCCTTCAACACCACCTGCGACCCCTTCAACCCCGCCTCCTCAATGGACACATTCAAATCCTCCACAACTCGTGGTGGATATCCGCTCGTCAACACATAGGGTTGACTTCCAGCCTGACTTCCAATATGTTGTCCTATTTCTGAAACAGGAGAGGAGGTATTTACCTTGATAACAAGACGTGATCCATTGAGTAAACGAATGGCAATGGAAGTGGAGGGTGCGTTGGGATCCAGTGGAGGGGGGGGAGTAGTGTTGCTGGATTGGGAGGGATCAATGATTCCTCCCCCTGTTCCTCCTCCTCCCACACTACCAGAGGAGGAGGATGTAGCAGTGGTACTACTAACACCGCCAAGAGATTGTCCTTCTCCCGAAAAACTTTGAAATCCAGTGTTGGTCTCACTGCTGTCTCTACCACCACCATGTCGATCGGGATCATACTCCTCCGAACGTCGATCAACCAATCCCACCATTACCTCGGGCACCACATTTTCATCATTATTATTGCCCTCACCACCGCCATCGTTTTTCAGTAATGCTGCTGCTTGCTCTCGTAATTCACGTGGCACATGTCCCCGTGCCATACTGGTCAAAAATTCCGAATTGGCCGGATCGTCGAGACGACGGTACGGTCCGTCGTCGACGGTAAAGCCCGAGCGGTACATGGTGATAATGGTGCGATGATGGGCACCTCCTCCCGTAGAACTACCTCTTGCAGTGGCAGCAGTATCGGATTCGGCCAAATTGAAAATGGCATCTGCAGCAGCAGCACGATGACGACGATCATTATTCTCGCGGTTCGGGACCACCGCCAGGCCGGATCCGCCACCGCGAGAATCTACCCCGCCGACATAACGGTCGTTTCCTTCGTCATCATCGGAATTATCATCATCTCTATTATGACCAGCAGCAGCATTGTTATTGTTGTTCCGGAGAGAGTGGAGACCGTGAATGTTGGGCATGGTTTGATGCGTGGGGACTGGAAACTTCGATGGCGCTTTTTTTTTGTTTTCAGTTGACCTTTGGTGACTCGACTTCAATATTATTGATTTCTATGAAGGGTCGGCGAATGATGTTATCCTTCAGTGTATCGTGTTTCTATTATTAACGGGCTAAAGATCCCGTCATGAAATACATTTATTGAAGCACGTCGTTGATATGACATTTAATTTTTAATGTACAAAAGTATTGGTATTAGCTTCTGTGATCGTTAATACTCTCTTTCCCCTCCCACCCCACGAATGAAGAATTCACAACATTATTGTGTGTCTAGTAATCCATTTCTAACCACCGCGACGACATCCAATTGATTTCTATATCAATAAAAACAAATCATGATTTATATGAAAGAAAAACGACAACGCATCTTCCTCATCGTTTACAAACGCTTCTGCGACTCCACGGGATTGGAGAACTCAGCATCGGGCTTGGCAATAGAATATCCCTTGATGAGACATCCAATAGTGTCACCGAGGAGCTTAAGATCATCCAGGGGGTTGTTGCCCTGCACCTTCTTGTACAGGTACGAGTCGAAGGTCACCTGTTGGACATACTTGGAGTTGCATAGCTCCACAAATGCCTCACGAGCACCATTGTTCGAATAGAACACCTTCTGCAAAATGTCCAGCACAGTGTAAGTGGGTCCGTAGAGCTTATCGTAATCGGCAATGTAGGTCCGCTCAATCTCCGTTTGGGTAGGCAAACGCTTTCCGCCCTCCATCAGCTTCACAATCGCCTCGGCGGCCATACGTCCAGACTTGGCGGCGAAGTAAATTCCCTCCCCAGAGCACTTGGTGACATATCCGGCAGCATCTCCCACCAAGGCCATGCGTCCCTGGACACGTCGAGGACGGTAGTGCTCGGGAATGGGATGGGCCTCCACCTTGATGATCTTCCCTCCGGCAATTTTATCCCCGGCCCGATCGCGAATGGCCTTCTGATACTGCTTAATCGCCGGACGGTTCACGACCGTTCCCGTTCCGACACCGACGTGATCGTACTTGGGGAAGACCCATCCATAAAAGTCCGGCGAGACATCATCTCCCACGTACATCTCCGCCATCTCCTCGTAAAACTTCATCTGATCATCGGTGATCTTGATTCGCTCCTGGAAGGCAATGGCAAAGTTGTACTCTCCGGCGTCCATGGCCTTGGCCACGCGACTGTTGGCCCCATCGGCACCAATAATAAGATCCACCTTCATATCCTTGGGCACTCCGGCGGAATTTCCCTCGGCATACTCCTGGTAGTGGATGGTGTACTGCTCCTCGTTGGCGCGGTGATTCTCGGGAACGTCGATTTGGGTGACCAGGCCCTGGATGGGCGTGGCGCCGTACGAGATGGCCCGATCGCGGAGGAACTTGTCCATGATTTCGCGACGGCACATGCCAATGTATTCGTTGGGTTGGAGGGTGTCGCCAATGTCGACTTCGACGTTGCTGGGGGAGATGAGTTTCATGCGACGAACCTGGAGAGAGAGAGATTTGGGGGGGATAGGAGAATAAAATGTGAAAACGAAGGAATGAATCAACCGAGCGAAGAGAGGAATGTTAGTGAAGTGGAATATGAATTGAATTGGCAGAGCATTTTTCCGACCACCGATCATTGTCAATCAGGTCATGGCGATGCAACTGGGGTAACACGGGAATGTGCGTGGAGAATGAACAATCGTAAAATAATGCCATAAACATAAATGAATTGGTCAAGATGAGTTTTCGCGCTGCAGTAGTCATGCCTCCGATAGGGTGACGAGACAATGAAAGCTATCGTCAACTTCATATGCCTCTAACATCAATCGAATCACTCAAAGATAATACTACAACACGACAATAATATGTATATCAATGCCATCACACGGGCAAAACCCACCTTACGATCCACCGTCGATTCGGGAATGTCGAATTCTCCAATCATGCAAAGGGGAATGGCACCTCCACATGGCTTGGCATTGTTCATCTTACGCTCGAAGAAGACAGTGTCGATATTCTTCTCCTGCGCGAAGATTTCGGCAGCGCATGCACCCGAGGGTCCACCGCCCACGACTGCCACCTTGTATTTCATGTCGAGTGATGTGGTGGTGGAAGCGACGACTGCAGTCTTGTGATGGGAGACAACGCCTCCTCCATTGATGAAGGAGGAGGGAGAAAAGGATGCAGCAGATCCGACGAGGAGGGAGGCAATGGCGAGCTTCATGATTTCAATGATGTTGATGATGTGTATTGTTTGGAAAGTAAATAATGTTGTTGATGTGTGGTGAACAAAAGAGCCGATGGATCTTTGCTGTGTGCCTTGATGTTGATGCTGTTGTTACATTCAAGTCAAAAATCTTTCGGCATGTTCTTCTTCGCTGGAGCTTTTTTTTGTGGTGGTGAGAACGAAAAACGAGAGGAAGGATCAGGAGTATCGGGAATGAATCACATTCCACACGACGATTATCCAGTGGAATGTGGGGAATGATATCTCGAGCCCAATGCATGAGTATCGAGAATGAGAGTGACGCACAAAGATGCGAAGTTGATGATATGCAAACTAGATCGTATTGATTCCCATGCAGAAAAGAGCCACTGAAGTTCAATGAGTCAGTCCATGGTTGCAGTTCTCCACGTGTAGTCTATGGGGCAGCTGTTTACTTCTTCTTCCGGAGCTTTGTTGCATGCACTGCATGAAGCAACAACGACGATAGACGACGGTCACCAAGAGACAAAAAAATGATGGGAGTCCGAATGAATCATGATCTGCGTAGGCAACAACATCATGATTCGAGAGAGGGTGTCCGTAAAAAAATATTGAGAGCATCGCAATGCAAGCAGGTATTTCGACAACCATTCTCTTCATATTTTTATAGTGTGTATAAAGTGTTATTCACTGGCGATCACACTCCTGCATCATCATTATCATACGTCCATACCAATACCTCCTAGTAATGGCCTTTTCTTCTAACATGGAGTATTATTTGTAACTCCTGCATGCTGAAAAAATAAAACGTTTCGTCACATCCAACCAACCAACCAGCAAGTGTACATGTTCCGTTGCTACTACACAGACGACTTGTGTCGTCCCAATCCTCTTCATCGTCATCCTTCTCTTACCTCAAAAACGGAATTCCACAATTACATAACCTACGCAAGAATCAAGTATTGGTAACATCTCCATCATGTCCAATCCAAATGTTTGTTTTGTTTCCAACCTGTCAGAATCTTTATTTCTTCCCCTTTTTCTTTTTCGAGCTAGTCTTCTTCTTCATAGTCTTATTCTTTGGCTGGAGAGAATATTATTATGGGTTCAATATTGGAAGCGAGAGGTGCGTTTAATGTGTGTGAATGCGAAGACATGAGATCGTGCACAAAAATGCATCCGTACACATCAATTTTTTGTTCGGTTTACCCACCTTAAGTTCTTCCGCTCCTTTCTGCTTCTCGCCCTCTTCCGCCTCTGCCATCTCCTTTCGTAACGCCTCCAACTCTTTCGTCCCCTCTTCCACCCGCTTCTTCATCGTTTCCTCCAATTCTTTCACCTTTGCCTCGTCCTTGAGCATCTCCTGCGTTTTGGCCATGGAAGCCTTGAAGGCTTCGTTTTCGGTGTATTGTTTCATCCGTTCTTGGAAGGCAGGATCGGCCATCATTTTCTGTGCCTCTCGCATCATTTCAGGATCCTGAATTATTTTGGAGTGTTGTGAGAGATTTTCGAGGTTAATAACAGTGTGAGGGAGAGTTAAGAAGATGTGAGATGGGTGAACAGGATGAACATTTTTGCCTTCTTCTTTATGTATGAGGAAGCGAGAGATGTTCAATCTCTCTTCCCATTGGTCGACCATCATAAATTTCTGGCGTCGACACACATCGCGTACAGAGTCGCAAACATACATCAACACACGCTATACAGGAACGAGTCTATCATTTTCTCCTTCAATGTAATGTAATTTTAGGCACGCACGTTCCCAGACACATGAATAATGAATGTGCCACTGGTGCATCAAATCAATAATTGTTGTTGATGTTTCCGTACCTGCATATCCTGCAGCAGCTGGGCAAGCATCATATTATTCATGGTTGAAAATGGTATGGTAAATATCGCTCCTGGTTTTACTAATACTAGATACTCTCCCTGGCGACGGCGATGATCGGATTTTACGACTTTGTGGGAGAACTTTTTGACATCGGACAAGCCAGTGGGGGCTTCGCCCGCGCAGTGCCCTGGTGGATAATTTCTATTAGTGTTTAGTTTTTAGATATGGTCTCCGGGCCACTTTCTCTCTAATCTCTATTTTAGTGACCCTTCGCAAGCTGTCTGTTTATGTGATGAGACCGGGCTGCCGGTTTCATTACGTTTTGCATCTGTGATTCGGCGCAGCCTAAAAAGGAATCTGGACAGACGGACGGACGGACGGACAAACTCCTAATCTTTTATACTACATGATGAGGCGCTGTGTTGTTGTTTTTGTCACGGTGAAGGACAGGCGAACGTTCGCCACGTACTTCAACCTAACTGGCCAGAGCTTCCACGTGCCTTGCCAAATCAAGTCCACGTCGGAATTGAATGGAAATCTTTGGAAAGAATTCATCAACATCAACAACAACTTTTCACTTTTCCGCATGGCTGATGCCGTCCAAATCTACTCTCCTCTCCTACTATGCATTTTGCATAGATGATAACAACTCGTCAATTCCAATACACAAGGCGTCGGTGTGGAATAGTTCAAATTATACAAACTAAATAACAATGATTGGACGCCGCTTCAGCCTCGCCGCCATCCTCCTCACAACTTCAACATCGGCATTCTCGCCCGTTCACCTTCAGCACATCGGCGGCTCTCGCATTGGCACCACCCTGCTTCGTTCCACCGTCGAGGAATCTCCAACAACAACAACAACAACAACAACAACAACAACAACAACAACAACAACCAATGACAACACAGCCAGCAGCACCAGCAGCAACAACAACAACAATGTGGCTCAAACTCAGGACACCTCCCGCAGCAAGGTCATGACCTTCAGCTACGACATGTCCCTCGAACCAACGTACGAAAAACCCACATATCCGGGTACTGGCAACGGATTGTCCGGCGACGCTGGCGAGTACGACATTATCGTCATTGGATCCGGCATGGGCGGACTCTCGTGCGCCGCTCTTAGCGCGAAATACGGCTCTCGCGTCCTGTGTCTCGAAAGTCACATCAAGGTGGGCGGCAGCGCCCACACCTTCAGTCGAATGCACGACGGTGGAAAGTATAGCTTTGAGGTCGGTCCCTCCATCTTCGAGGGATTGGATCGACCGAGTCTCAATCCGCTCCGTATGATATTTGACATCCTCGAGGAGACAATGCCGGTAAAAACCTACAAGGGATTGGGATATTGGACTCCCACGGGATATTGGCGCTTTCCCATTGGTTCCCGTGAGGGATTTCGGAGTTTGTTAATGGAACAGTGCGGTGAAGTGGATGGACCCAAGGCCATTGCCGAGTGGGATGCATTGCGCGAACGTCTTCGCACTCTGGGAGGAAGTACGACCGCCGTGGCATTGTTGAACTTACGCCAGGATGCGGGATTTTTGGCCACCACGGCAGGATCGCTTCCGTTTGTGCTTACCCATCCTGATGTGTTTGGGGATTTGCCGTTGACGTTTGATGATTTATCCAAGACGGTGGATCAGTTCGTGACGGTACCGTTCTTGCGAAACTTTATTGATACCATGTGCATCTTTTGTGGGTTCCCGGCGAAAGGTGCGATGACCGCCCATCTACTGTACATCTTGGAACGATTCTTTGAGGAGAGTGCCGCATTTTGTGTTCCTATTGGAGGAACGTGCGAATTAGGCGAAACATTGCAGCGTGGATTGGAAAAACATGGTGGAAAATTGCAATTGAATGCCCATGTCGAGGAGATATTGATCGAGAATGGTCGTGCAGTAGGTGTGCGACTTAAGAATGGCAATGTTGTCAAGGCACGAAAGGCTGTGGTATCGAACGCAACACCCTTTGATACTGTTAAGCTCATGCCTGCGACGGAGAGTGAACCAAAAGGGTTGACGAAATGGAGAAATGAGATGGGGAAATTGCCAAGACATGGTGCGATTTCGCATTTGTTTTTGGCGATTGATGCCACTGGGTTGGATTTGAGCCATATTGATGATCCGGCTCATTTGGTCGTACAGGTGAGTAGTGGTGGTGGAGTAATTGAGATTGAAGCGAGTGGAGAAAGTCGATAGTGGATGGATGTGGAAGGACCATCTATTTTCTTGATGCACTGTGTCTATTACAATTCTAACGCTTGTGCATTATTTGTCATAAATTGGCAACAACAGGGTTGGGACCGCTCTCTANGGAGAAGCTCACGCCTGGCTCGGAGGAATACGAGGCCTACAAGAAGGAACGTGTGGAGGTCCTATTCCGTGCCGTCGAACGCTGCATCCCCGACGTCCGCAAACGATTAGAATTCAGCATTATTGGTTCACCACTTGCACATGAGGCGTTTTTGAGAAGGGATAGGGGAACTTACGGCATGGCATGGGCGGCTGGATCATCGGCACCACAATCTGGCCTGTTGGGGAGCGTACTTCCCTTTCCATTCCCAAATTTGAAGACTCCTGTCGATGGATTACTGCGATGCGGCGACTCTTGCTTCCCAGGCATTGGCACGCCAAGTGCTGCCGCCAGCGGGGCAATTGCTGCCAATACCATGACACATGTAGACAACCACTTAAAATTGCTCACAGAGGCGAGCAAGAAGGATCCCATGTACAAGTTCTTGGATGCTGGAATTATGGGACAAGTGTACAAACCGCTTGTGCAGGGATTTACACCCAGTCCAGAGCTAAGGGTGGATCAATATGTTGTTGGAGCGGGTGTTTCACCTGTGGATTATACTGCATCAGATCCTAATGTTTCGGACAGGGTTGACTTGTAAGTTGTAAGCAGTAATAAACATCAATTCTTCTCATTTCAAACATTCTTTCATAGAGTTTTAGGGATTCCAGAGTCGATAACGAAAGGAGTCCCCAGAACACTCCATGTGGCATGTGATCGGTTCTGCCACGTGTGCACGAGATGGAAGAACGAGCGTCAGCCTCTCTTGCCTCTATCTTGCCGCCTCTCGCTCTTTGTGCTGCTGCACGATGCACTCTCCTTCCATCTCTTCCCTTCAGTAGGTAATCCACCCTCTAAACTATGAAGACCGTCCTCCTCATCATCATTGCTACCGCTACTCCCGCAGCATCCTTTGTCGCACCACTTGCCGGTCTTACTGGCAATGTCGTCGCCACTTGCAGCACTCCAACCCAATTGTTAGCTGCGCCCAGAGACTGGAATGAACGAAGCTATTCCCTTGTCTCCTCCTCATCCACCGCTTCTTCCCGTCGTGACGTGCTAGCCACCACCCTTACAACGCTCACAACCTCTACTATCATGGCCGTTGTATCTCCCGTCTCATCAGCCATGGCCATCGATACATATCTCACCGAACCCACCGAAGAATTCAAAGAATCGGAGCGACAACGACTTGAATTCCGAAAGAAACAACTCTCCCTAAAAGCCGATTTTGTAAAGGTGTTGGCACGTCTTACCACGGAATCGTCAACAGAAGAACAATTAGTTACTGATTTGAAAGAACTTAAGGGATTAGTTGTGCAGACGGGAGGATTGCCATTAGGGATTAAGAAGGAGGATATGTACAAAATTATTAGGACAAAGAGAGCGAAAGGATTCTGGCCCACGGATGTGGAGATTGCGTAAGTGGGATTTGTGCCTGTTTTATTGAGTGGTGATGTTAATGCTTTGTTGAAGCTGTTACTCGCTGGTTTGTGCATGAATAGTCAACTTCTCTCTCGAATAACTTGCTTTCGTCCTGTGAAATTTACTAAAACAACTTCAAAACACCAGGTACCAAAAACTCAAGGCTGAAGTTGCGTATCAACAAAGTCCCAATACCTCTCTAAGAGAATGATTTGTAAGGGAAAGCTGTCTACGCTCAAGATGGTATGCCCGCGGGCTGGGGGGTCAGTTGGTGAAAGGGTGGGGAAGGCGCATCCAACCTGTCATCACGATTATTACAGATCCCCATGTGGAGGAAGAAACTTTAATGGACTGAATGTGCAGTTCATCGGGTTAACATGATGTGTTTGCGGATAATTTGCTTAGTAAAATACTCGCATTGCTTTTATAAATGAAGTGTTACATGGTGGTAGATTCACAGTGCAAGAAGAAGTATTCATGTAACCAAATAATATGAGCAAAAACAGGTAACAAGAAGGGTGTGCACTCTTTGCAAATGATGTTGACGTGGCTGTGCAGTGTGCATCTCCAAACTCTCTCGGTCGTTGTCATCAAGGACGATATACCGCCACAACACTTTTAGACCTCTATTCTGATATCCATCTCTCCCCTCACCGCCACAATTCCCCTTCATGGCCTAGAGCCCACTACCACCCCGTCATCTAACAACTAGTGAAAAAATACTCTAATATGCCGTCGACACAGGCATCGCCGACAACACTTCCCCCGCAGTAACAGGAGCACTCGGCTGATCCTTCGCCTTGGCCTCCCCAATCGCCTGG
The DNA here is from genome assembly GCA_036939555.1 of Discostella stelligeroides. Taxonomy (NCBI): domain Eukaryota; phylum Bacillariophyta; class Thalassiosirophyceae; order Thalassiosirales; family Thalassiosiraceae; genus Discostella; species Discostella stelligeroides. Next base: position 10,159 of record JALLAX010000488.1, read on the forward strand.
GCATACTTCACACTCGACCTGCGACGATTCAATCCATCATGCCCCAATCTCTTGCGAACCTGATCGGCATTCGCTTCGTTCGCCGCAACGGCTACGGCATTGCAAAACTTGGATGCCACATTGGAATTCTTCTCATCATTATTTGCAAATGTGAATTTGTACTCGACATCGCCCAAACTCGTTTCGAGGAAGATGGTAGTATACGTCGTTTCATGGTTGGCGCCAGGATGTGGCACGCGCGGGATGTGAGAGACGTGGTGTTGGCTCGGTTGGATGGATGCCTTGAGATGCATCAATTCAATCGCATACTTGGGCGCTTTGCTTTCTTCGTTGTCATAAACAAAACAATGGTATCCTTTGATAAGCAAGAAATAAAATCCATCTTTGGTGGTACCGCCACCAAAACAACAGCAAAGGGGGGGCATGCCGAGACTATCCCCGCGATGAACCGTGGCGTATCCCTCAAAATCGGCACCGCTATTTCCGCGCAAGGTTTGGACCGATGCACCCTGGATTGCATTCTTGCGAATGAATGTTGTGCGAACAGCGTTAATCAACCTAGAGGAATGACGACGGAGGCTGCTGCGAGGCTTGGTGGAGGTAGTGTTGGTTGAATGGGCGCTCCCGCCAGCAGTGGTGTGGGTGGGTGCTGCTGGAACGAAGGTATCCTTGGATGAAGAATTGTCGACCGCCGTCGAGGTGGCATCCTGCGCAGGAGCCCCATGCTTTGACGTGGCGGTGGAGGCGGCCGCGGGTGGGGAGTGAGAGTCTGATGTCATTATTTCGTTGCCGTTGCTGCTATCGCCGTCGTCGGATGTT
>JALLAX010000489.1:0-11366 GCA_036939555.1 Discostella stelligeroides
CCCAAAATTAAGCAATTTTTCTTGTTCCTGATTCCAAAGCCAGAGAGCTTGGCTTCAGAATTAGTTAAGAACAAGAAAAATCGCATAAGTTTTGGTGAAGAAAAGTGCAAAACCATGTAGGGGTAATATTTTGGTGCCAAACGAATACAAACATACAGTAAGCAGCAGGTTGATTCTCAAGAAAGATACAGAACTTCAAAGCACATTCGCCGCAATCAATTCCATAAGTGAAAGAACACATCAGAACAGACTAGAACATAACCTTGCAGAGCAGTGTTGTTGTGTTATTATTATTTGTTCACGTGCTCAGCGAAGAGATCCTTTTTTTGTTCATGAACAGCATGTCTGCATGAAAATTTGCCCACGGGTAGATTGTAGTATAATCCCAGATCCTGGAGCGATCCAAACATCATTGTTCCATTCACCATTCACAACGGGGGCAATGAACTACTCATTACAGTGGTGGATTGTTGCTTTTGCCATTTTCGCCCCTGTGAAAGCATTTCAGTTGAACATTTCAGCAGACATTCAATATTGGCCTTATTCCATGAAAGTTTGCCCTTTGCCCCTACAAGTAGATAGTAGTAGTATTCCTCCCAGAGCCCGGAGTGATCTAAATAATGGTTCCAATCGCAACAGGGGCAATGAACTAATCATTACAGTGGTGGATTGTCGCTTTTGCCAATTTCGCCCCTGTGAAAGCTTTGCAGTTGAATATTTCAGTGTCATTTAAATATGTTTTCCTACAAATCAATCCATGCATAGATAGTAATATTATCTCACAGCTTACAAAATATCATGGTTCCAATGGCAAAGGGGGGCCTGCACTATCCATTACAGTGTTGGAGTAATGGATAAGGACAATTGGACTAGAATTTTTGACTCTCAACACTGGGCTCCAAGATGAGTGTCTGTCTGTGCTGGTGGGGTGGGTTTGGGGACTGACCTGGACTGACGGGGAGCGATGGGGGGATGCGCATTTTGCAGTAAACGTACCTCAAAGNACGTACCTCAAAGCCTAAATACCCTCTCCCGCGCCCAATTGTAACAGTATGTTTGCAGCACGGACAATGGATCTCTACTTAGGGGGGTTCTGTAAGTCGTTCTCAACGGACAACGTCATTCTACGTAGAGATACCAGTTCCTATTGAAATGATGTGCACACCCCTGCACACCCCCACTTGATCTGGTATGAATCTTACACAAGGACAATCAATACCATGACCAAATGTAGCACAATCAATACCATTGTTCAACAACTTCATCCGATCTGATTTTCATGGTAAGACCCTCATTCCACGCACCGTGAAAATTCATAATATCAAGTTGAAATTTCTAATATCATTCTTGTTTGTTTCATTTTAATCCAACGTTACATTCTTGTTACTGATTCCTACTGTGCAATTCTACATACAGGCCCTCATATGATTTTAAGGGGGGGTGTCCACATTTTTGAATTTTGACAAGCAGGTGAGATCCATTGTCCTTGTTTGCAAATGCTCGTGAACAAAAAAAAGGATCTCCTCAGCAAAGCTGCAAAGCTCATTTTCATTGTCAAAATAATCAGTCTCTAACCAGAATAGGCAGCCAAGAGTGAAAAACTCTTCCAATATGACTTTGACAAAGACGGCGACTGCAGCTGCACATTTTCCATCTAAGGGAAGCATCCTTCTACACGTAACACCAGAGGGCAGAGGGAGGATCCACTTTTTTCTTTTTCCCCTAGGGGCACTGAGTCAATTGCATCCATACCCCATACCCCATACCCCATACCCCATACCCCATACCTTCGCAGAGCACAATTTGGTAGTAGATTGTGAATCGTAACCACTGTGGAGATGTCACCACACCATTATTGCGGCGGGAAGCAATTATTCAAAGGTCATTCACAATAACAGAGGAGTGAGGAGTGCATGAGGAGTGCAAAGAAAGAGTTCTCAAACACTCCTGTGCTTGTCATTTCAACAGCAGCAAAGAGCACTTTTTGGTCAAGCTTAAAATATGCCAACAGCATGTATTTGAGCAAACCGCATCCTGAAATGGAATTTTCAAAAGTAGTCCATCAATTAGCCAGTTGGGAAAATGTTTGGAAGGAACATAAATTTGTATGTTGATCACAGTTCCTCACAGTTCCTTATCCATCCATTTGAGTCAGCCATTTCATCCTCTCACAATCACACACACCTAATCTCAAGCAACAACAGCAAGCTGCTCGTCTAATTTTCCAATTTAATGCGTGCATATCAAGATACTCCTTGGGAGGTAAGACTATTTGAACCATTGGTGATTGGTAATTGTCGACTTGTGCGATATCAGACCCAAACAAAGTATGCGAAGCACCGATTGCAACTTTGGCCATTCTCTCCTAAGTGAATGAATCATCTTCAATCAAATGCTAGAACGCTCACAATTTGACTTCTAATTCTTTGAATGTCATGCCACCATTGGTTTCAGCAGATGTCCAAGACTGCGTTGATATATTTACACAAAACACAAGCTGAGAGGAGAACAACAATGACACCAAAGAAACGAACATCTCCAGTTGCAATCGGAATGACAAGACCAAAGATATTCTTGATGCCACACGTGAGCAAAAGTGTTATACGACACATGACATGGTCGTTGCGATCTTGAAATAAATGAGGAGTAGGTGGAGCTCGAAACACTTCAAAAAGATGCTCCAAATCAATCGACCTCTACTGTAGCAAGATGATATCCAATGTCCAATGCATGTGATTCCAAATCAGCATTCATTCTTTGGTCAATTTGTCAAATGAGGAATTAAAGAGCATTGGAATGCAGTGGATGATGTTTCAAAACAAGCTCATGAATGAGTACAGGCACAACGCACAACTTCCTTTTCAAGTATTCATTGATACGATATTTAATTCTGTGGCCAATTCTGAGTTTTTTAGACGACACGATAAGAATCAATCGACGGATTAATTTGTTTGAGTGATGTACTCGTTTGATGGGTGCGACTCCTCTCAGACTTTGATGTATGCTGGCTTATGTTTGATGTTCACGAATTCAGTGCAAATGAGAGAGGTAATTTCAATTCAAGTAGGGAGAACACATCAGATATGAGAGAGATACCACTTAGTTAAAATCAGCATCACATGTGAGAGAGATACCACTTAATTTATCACAACAATTAGGTCAACTTATAGCAACACTCATACATCAAGGACTAATAAATAATGGATACCATAGCATAAAAAACAACACCATGCTGTTAGATAACTTCATCGTCATTATCCTCGTCGTCACCGTTGCCATCCTCCTCGTCATCATCCTTGTCGTCCTCTTCTTCATCATCATCATCATCATCATCATCCTTTTTATCCTCATCCTCTCCCCCTCCCTCCTTTTCCTGCTCACGATCTTCCAAGATCCGTTTAGCATCGTAACATTCAGCACTTGCTTCAATGTACACGACTGTACCGTCCAAATCGTTCAACTTTTTCGGATTCAAGCTCTTGGACATCTCATCTGCAGCTACTTTCAGTCCAGAAGTGCACGCATCATCACCAAGACCTCTTGCAGTGCTTTCCACGAGTACAACGCCTATGACAATGGGTACTTTGTCATCATCACCAGCCGAGTCGAGACGACGAAGACGACGATCATCAGTTATTGATCTCGCAAGCAATGATTTACCGTCACCGCATCCAGTTGTATCAAGGAAAGACAAAGTAGAAAGATCATCCAAGACTTTATCGTCTTCGTCTTCCAATTTAGCAATGTAATCTTCAAAGTCTTGCTGACACCCAACGGTGCTGCGTGTCCTAGGGTCCATCTTGGCGACGACGAGCTTGATCTCGTACTCGATTTCATCATCGCATTCATCTCCCTTCCAACCTTCATCACATTTGCACTTGTCATCGTGGCATTTGCCATGTCTGCCGCACGAATCGACATCTCCACACCGCTCTATCTCGCAGCGGTCTCCTTCAAATCCGTCCTTGCACCTGCACACTCCGAGTTGTAAAGGATTTTGTACGTATCCTTGGCAAACGCCATGATTAAGGCAAAGATCAGTTGGGCTGCATACCCGTGCCTGAAGTCGACGAGCAGCCTACATGTTTGCACAATGAGCGATTATTATGTTGAGTCAAAACGATGCAAAAATTGCGTATTGCGAAATTAAGGAGATCATCGCCACAATACGAAGAAGGGAAAAAATAAAAAGATTGTTCGAACTTACAAATAGTTCGATATGATTACCACGCAGGGATTCGTGCGCTGTGGAGCAGACCGGATAGATGTCAGTAATATTAATGTACCAAAGTGTTTTCGTTCTCTTGCGCCGTTCTCAAAAGGTGTTTCACTTTTGGCAGTTGGCAGTTGGCAGCAGTGGCAGAGGCAGAAGCGTAATCCTGCAAACTGCACACTGCACACACTTCGCATCACTCATCCAACTTACCTGACACAGCCACCCCGGCTAGCATCGAAATGAGAATAGTAAGTTTCATCATTATTAAAATATCAGATTGAGGAAGGTGTTCTTAAGAAGTCTTGTTTTGTATTGGATTGAAGTGTTCGGGATTTTTATGAGATCATTCAAATTCTGAATTGTGATGATGAGTTCTCATTCTCTGTCGTGCGTTAATCCAAATCACTCCCGAGTCTATCACGGAAGAAATCTCCATTTATTCTCGTTTTACATGATCGCCTCGCCTCCATTTGACGTTGTTGTTGCTGTTGCTGTTGCTTGCGTTCCACTTTCCACCACTTCACTCTTTCTCGTTTTGAAGTGTGTACGACAGATGATCTTGGAGGCCGAGTCCCTCGCAGGCTTGGGGAAAACGATAATCGACTAAAACGAATTGAGTGCGTCGGCGTGGCGTGGTGTGTTAGTTGGTATTCACTGTGATCCAAACATTGCATGCAGCAATCCTTTCGACGAATCGCGAACTCTTTGAAGTTGGGCAAGCGTGACAAGTCGCAGGCGAATCTTTGTGGCGGGAAGACCGCCCTGTCGCACGACGGACAGGACTGGATGGAGTCCGAACGGAAAATGAAACTTATTATCTAAGAAGTACTAGATACCATAATAGTTCAGCATGAAGGAATGAAGTCGGTGCAGACCATCACAACATAACCACGGGGGCCTCCTTCGCTCAATAGACAACCAAAAATTTCATCTACCGATCAATCATAATCTACCAACTATGGATATGGACACGGATGCCTCTCGCAACACCTACGACATGCAGCAAATTGCCGCCCATGCCGAAAAGATGGCGAATGCCGGGGTGGAACGATTCCATCCTAGGACGAGCATGAGCCCTCCTCCCATAACACCAATGCCAATGCCTCCCAATATTACTGCAATTACTACAACTAGAACTGGAGCTGCCTCTACTGCTACTCCACACGACTCTTTTGAGGTTTACAATCCCGTCGACGACTCCTTCGCGGCATGGCAAGAGGATGAAAAGAATGTCTCGCACCAACAGCATCGGCAATCAGGATCGGATGTTGGTGGTGGCGACGACGACTACTACAATGACACGAGCTTCTTTACTGTGAAAAAACTGCCACCCGAAAATAATCTTGATCAATCAAATATCAATAATAATAAAAACAGCAGCAACTATAGTAATCCTGATATCACCCGAGACACACTGGATGCACTCGTCGAGGAGGCGGACAACATGAATTATAGCACCAATAATAACATCAGCAATAACAACATCGACAGCAATATCTCATCATTCAACAACACTCACCACAATACTACTCCACTTGATGACGATGCACTTGCACGTGCCGTAGCCGAACAGGATTTACCCCCCGGCGTGTCGGCCATAGAACAACAGGAGATTATGATGCGATTATTGACCCAGCAATTACGTCGGGGTGGGGGAGGGGATTGGTCCAATGATGAAACCCTCTCGCCGGCACTAGAACAACGGATGCGAGATTTTCAATTTGCGCAACGAAAACGGAGGGAAAAGTATGGGAATGAACGCCCATGGGGGATTTTGGGATTGTATGATCATTTGGGTGAGTAGTGTTTGTTGGATCCAGGGGCACTTCCAATCATGTTTCCTAAATATCGCTGTTGCTTCTCTTTTCACGTTACATCTGGCCAGCTGGAATAAGGTTAGATGTGGAATGGGCCGAAGACGCTGCATGGCGACGCACACACAAGGAACCCTACCTCAGTTGGTCGGACTTTCAACAGACTCGAGATGTTGGTTGGAACCGTCCCTTCTTTACGTACACCTTGCTTTTTGCATGCACTGTTGTTTTAATAGTGAGTTATGGTGTGAATGGATGGCAAGTGGAACCACTGAGTATTAATCCGATGATTGGTCCGAGTGCCGAAACGTTAATTCGTATGGGAGCCAAGTACACTCCACTCATTGTTAACCAAGGAGAGTGGTATCGACTATTCAGTCCCATGGTATTGCATGCCGGATTGATTCATTACTTTCTTAACATGGCAGCATTGTGGTTCATTGGAAAGGCAGTCGAACAGTGTCATGGAACTGCGGCTGCTGCAATTCTATTTATAATTCCCGCCGTGGGAGGGACGATTTTAAGTGCAATCTTCTTACCGGAGTACATTACCGTGGGTGCGTCTGGTGGAATCTTTGGATTGATTGGGGCGTGTATTGCGGATATTTGTATTAATTGGTCACTATTGTTCAGTAAGCAGGTGAATGCGTCGGACGAAGGCGTACGGCTTCGACACTTGAAGGCGAGTCTGATCCCAGATGATGATATTTGGTTAGGAATTCTCACCTGCCATTCTAACAAAAACTACTCCCACAGGTTCTTCTTTGGCTGTTATTTGACATTGTTATCAACTGTCTCGTCGGTCTTACTCCATTTGTCGATAACTTCACACATTTGGGAGGAATGGTGTATGGATTCTTATGTGGATTAAGTACAATTGAACGCCTCTCTACCGACTTCTTCGGCATCGCAACATCCTTCTGGGGTCGAGTGCGTAATGTACTTATTCGTTTCTCCGGCTTAATTGTCAGTGTTGTCCTAATTATGATCACGACGGGAGTACTAGTGAACAACGACGACGGCAAAAGTCCTTGTCCCAACTGTCGATATCTTTCTTGCATCCCATTCCCACCATGGGCAGGCGAGGATGACAAATGGTGGTACTGTGACGACTGTTCGATGATTACGGCAGATGCGATATTAGACTCTAGTGGATACTACTCATTGTCAATGACGTGTCCCGATGGTGCCATCGAGCAGATTGATTTGTCAGATCAGCTGGTTACTGATCGGCAGTGGATTCAGAAGCAGTTACCCACCTTTTGCAGGAAATACTGCGACCGTGTCTTTGCAACATAGATGCTTGGTTACTAAAACTTAATACTTCTAACTATTGACACATCCATTTATTTGTGCACGCACTATTACAGCATTCACACCCTCATCACAGCATCATAGCCAATTGTAGGAAGTATCGCCTAATTCCGCCTAGAGTAATAGGTTGGTAATCAAGTATAAATCCAGATAATGTCCCCGCACCGCCAAGGACAAGGACAGTACCACGAGACGGTAGGGAAGAGATTGTATTGATATCTATCTGGAAACGGAAAAGATGATTCTATGATTGAGCAAAACAATGAACAATTTTATGAGTCGGGACAGACACAACGCGCTATATGTAATACTAATTCCTACTTACAGCCAATTTGCGCAAAGAAACCCATTCGTTCGGAAGATTGTTCCCCTCCATCCTCCCCATCATTTTATTTGTTTTTGATCTTACGTTGACGTTGGAGACCGGCTCACCATGGCACAATCAGAGCCCGCACCGTTCAGCCACGTGCAATTCGACACCACGATGGGTTCGTTTGTGATTGAACTTTATTACAGGTGAGGAAACGATCGCGCCACTTGAACATGACGTAATCTTTCGTGTCTCGTTCTTACAATTCCCTGCAACCTGCAACCCTGTTAGACACACCCCTAGGACTTGCTACAACATAGCAGCGTTGGCAGAAGCTGGGTACTATAACAATACTATATTTCACCGCATTATCAAAGGGTTCATGATACAAGGTGCGACGAGAAAATTACATTATTGTTAGCGAGCTCTCATCCCTCATCCCTCACCCCCTGCCTCCACTGTTCTTGTTTCCATCAAAGGTGGCGACCCGACTGGTACAGGACGCGGCGGAGAGAGCATATACGGGGGTAAATTTGAAGATGAGATAACACGCAATCTAAAGCATGTGGGGGCAGGAGTAGTATCAATGGCCAATTCTGGTGCGAACACGCAAAATTCTCAATTTTTCATAACACTGAAACCATGTCCCTGGCTCGATGGGAAACACACAATTTTTGGAAGAATATATTCGGGCATGGCAGTGATTCAGCGGATGGGTCTTGTCGCGACGGATAGTGAGGATCGACCAAAAGGGGAAGTTAAGATTCACCGAGCTTTTGCGATGCGTTCTCCTCCTGATGCAACAATAACGAACTCCTCTGGGCCTGATTCGAAAGCAATTGAAATACGTCCTGTTCTTGGATAAAGCTTGTTCCATAATTCTCAAAAGAGAGAAAATGAATTAAATGAAAACATGCAATAATTCCATGATTTCACCGAAAAATCATGAATGACGAATGACGATGACAATTAAGTTATTTTTTGTATCAGGATCATGTTTGACATTGTGCCCAATTTACACACTTTGGTTTGATTGAGAATGTAAAGAACATAACTGTTTTCATGTTATCATCTTAATGTTCTGCCCTGATGTTGTGTGATCAAAACCTATCATACATAATATTATTATCATGGATAATAATATTATTATCATGGCAAGAGTGTTTTCTTTATTATTTTTGTGGTACTACTTACCCAACTCTTGCATGTTGTTGAGAGTGGAGATGCTTTCTTCTCTCTGCCTATCTACGATCTTCGGACCTGGCCGGCGTTTCAAAGGAGGAATCAGTAGAAATCAGATCTGGCGATCTTCAGACAACCAGGCAAATTGCCACGGAAATTAAAAGGCACTGAATAATTGAACCTAATTGAACCAACCCCAACGACTACTTCACCACCACCACCACCACTAGCACCATCACCACTTTCTAACAATTTTGTCAACATGGTAAGAGTAATAGCCCTTGCCTCAGAGATTAAAAGGCGTGGACGCTCAATTTACCATAAATTCGCTTAGAATTCCAAGGGAATTGTAGTCTGGCCTTGAGAAATATTACGGCCTCTGTTTTATGTTGTATCGTACCCACACCGGCTTCGGCCTCGGAGCGTAGAATATGGTTGACTTATCTACATGTAACTCATTACATTGTGTTCTTCTCCATTAAATCTTTAGGAGGCCGGAAAATTAGTGGCAGTTATTGGAGATGAGGTGAGTATTGTCAATTGTCGCGGATTCCGGTATTTTGTATTTTGATACCGTTTTCCGTTTCCCCTTGTCTCATGCCCACGTTGTTCCGCTCCCACACTCCACTTTGTCATCATAGGACACTGTGACCGGCTTCCTCCTTGCAGGGGTTGGTCACCGAACAGCGGACTCCTGCAACTTTCTTACGGTAAAGCAAGACACCAAGGCCGATGTCATTGAAAATACTCTCAAGGCATTCACTCAACGGGATGATATTGGAATTATTCTTATCAATCAACACGTGGCAAACAATTTGCGTCACATATTGAAAGATTACAATCAAACGATTCCCACAATTTTGGAAATCCCGAGTAAGGAGCATCCGTATGACCCCGAACAGGATTTTATTATGCAACGTGTGAATATGTTCCTGGGAGGAGGGGCATAAAGCATGGGAGACAGCAATTAGGAAATGTTCTAGCGTTACTGCATTTACAATGTTTGAGGGTACAATGTTTGAGGGTATGCTGCCAATTCTGAGAAAATGAAGTAGCACTCTAAAGCGTAGCTTTTCACCGCATAACTAGAAATGAATGTACGTCTCTGACAAAAACGTTAAACGCGTTCTTGAACTGAAGACGAACGAACCTCCCCTCTTTTCCCTCTGCGGCAACTTTAGACAAAATGTCAGGCTTAATCAATTCTTCAAATGCAGCGTGCAATCGACGTTGTTTCTCCTCGCATCCCAACTGCTGTGAGATGATATGCACCAATCCAATGAATTGTGGGAAATCAATTGCCGCCAAGGGTAGGAATGCTGTGCCCGCAGGCTCGAGACGATCCCATATGACAGGTTGAAATATCACCTCTTTCATCAGGCGTGTGCTGCAGTTTTCAATTATGTCAGCCTTTGTTGATAGGTGGGGAGTGAGAGCTTGGGTTCGTAGATGCTCCCTGGCAAGCGATGCCAATCCTTGCAAGGAGCTCTTTGCGACGAGTGGATCAGAGTGGCTCATCCCAAATAGGAGAGACTCCAAAAGCGAATTAAACAGATCAAATGGTAGTCCACATAGTTTTTCGGGATATGTTTCAACCATAAATCCGACCAACGAAAAGTAGTATTGGCACAAGTTGGGAAACTGAAGTAGACCCTGCGTCATCAGGGGCAGTATTTGCTGAAGTCCGAAAAAGATAACATCCGTTACCTGGCCAGTTTCTACTCCATTCAACGAACTCGTCGACATGTTGCATACTACGGTGAAATCCTTCGTCCCGAGATGGATTAGCAATTGAATTGCGCACAATACGTCATTATACTTTTGCTCTTCATCAAATTCCTCTTCCACCGACGATCGCTTGGATATTGCACGATTTTTGCAGTGGCGCTCTGAATAATGCCTCAGCAGAATTGCAGAGGCTGTGAAGAGCTCGATGGATTGTTCTCGCGTCATCATGGCAATGTATTGTTCGGAATAGTCTCTAAATAGTCTCAACAGTCCCTCACAAATGGTGAGGTCTTCGGCATAGAAAGTCATTAATCCAGATAATTGTGGCAATGAAGGAGAAATGAAATGAGGGATTCTCTCAGGCTCCGACATTTCTGATGCCAAAACTATCCCACCGTACAGTAGGATAAAGAGGCAAGCGGATTCTCGCGCGTTGGCATCGTCGCTACTTACTTGTTTATTTCTAATCAAACCGATGAGGATTTTGAAAAGTCTGGTAAGGATGACTGTCAAGCGTACATAAAATGGCGACGATTGAAGGGAGTTCGAACTTACAATAATGCTTGCCCCAGTGCTGAAAATGGGCCTTCCACAGCCCTCAAACAACTGTTCAGCATGGCGTTAGATTTCTCACAGTGCATCTCGCTGCATGCAACAACGAGACACGTGAGAACTTTTGCACGCTCGGCGTAGGGTAGGCGGTGATAGCCCACCACGGCATCGATCATCAATTCAGCACCCATGGCCGTCGTCATTGCGGATGACAGTTCTTGCTGCGATGCATTGTGCCTCAATGAACCAC
>JALLAX010000490.1:0-20836 GCA_036939555.1 Discostella stelligeroides
GGTGAATAAACTTCAGGTGCAATCTTGACTAGCATGTCTGCGACCATGCCACGAATGCGAATGACTACTTTGTGTTTGTCGTCTTCGACTACTGTTTGAATAAACGCATTTGGTATGTCGACCACAGCCGACTCGCGATTCTCTCTCGCATCAATCGCACATGACAATAACACGGATTCAGTGGCTGCAGTTGGAGAGCTCGCATCTTCCTTCGATACATAGTCTCGTTGCTTGTTTCCACCTGCTACTTTACGAGCCTTGACTTTTCCACATCTTTTCTTGACTACGATGATGTGAGACTCGAGTATTTGCTTACGTTGCTCTTGTGTTAAGTCTTTACGGTGTACTGGCTGGAAGGACTTCCTCCAGTGTAACTGTTTCGCTTCTGCCTCCGCGGCAAGCTTTGCATCATTTCCCCATTGCTTCAGTGCGGCCTTGAGTGATAACTGAGTCATTACAGTTTCCACGACATCAATGTCGTATTGATAGAAGTCGTTCTGCACAAACATATGTGCATCAGGATACATCACTCCTTTCGCCAACTGTGCCGCCGCATATTGGTATCGGTTGCCTTGCATACTCGGTACGTAACGCTGCTCTTGGCGGCGCACACGAGTTGATCTCCTAGAAGCATTGGGTTCCGGTTCGTCGATGACCGGTACTGCTGCATTAGGTTGCGGTTGCTCAATTAGTTGCGGTTCTGGCTCAGCAATGTCGTGCTCATATTCCGGCTCGGGAATGACTGGGGGTGCTTGATGGCTGTCGTTATCATTAGCATCAGGCTCAAAAACATCAGGAAGGGCTTGATCGTTGTCGTCATTACCCATTTCCACTCCTGGGAGCTCGACATTGTCCTCAGGCACTCCTGGGATTTCTGCATTGTCGTCTCCATTTTCGTGATCGGCGTGTTGTCCTGGCACTCCTGGGATGTCAGGATCGTTATCGCCAATGGCATTACCATGTCGATCAGTGAAAGTAATTAGCTCGGGCTGATCCCGGCCAAGATAGTTGACTCGTTCGATGACTTCATCAGGCATCGGCACTTCGGTATACGAATACCGTACGATAACATCACCAGTCTTGAGGTTTAGAAATCGAATTGCACCTTGCAAATTTCCGCTCGATCCGAGTGAAATTGCGCCCTGGGTGCGTGCAGCCAAACTGTTACGAGGAGCCGTATCCTCGTGGACTTGACAATAACTACCAAACGGAAGCTTGTAATGTTTGTAGTTTATGTGTTCACCGCTCATGATTGCTTTTGGACTGAGCGTGTCGGATAGTCCGTTCTTCACTGGGAAGAAGTTCAACAGTTTGGTAACGTAGAGTACCATGTTTGCTACCATCTTGCGTGGTAGTGTCTTGAAAGGAAGCGTGTGCCTCAGCGCACGTACTCGCTCCTTGATGACTCGGATTCTGCGTTCAATGAATGGCTCGTGCTCATTCGCAGCAGTCAAGTTGATATTTGGAGCTCCATAAATATCACCGAAGAGAGTTTGCAAAGCGGCAAACTCACCGTCCGCCATTACTGTTGTAATGCGAAATCCGCGCTTGTAGTAATACATGTAGATGCTCTGGAAAGCTTTGAAGATTGTTTGGAGGGTACGGTTTTGCAAGTGCGTAACTGTAGTAAAACAAATATTTCGACTCAATGTTGCAAAGAATGGGATCTTATTCACGAAGAATATATCAATTGCTAGAACCACGTCTTTGTGCATTGCTAACAACTCTTTCGGGATCGGGATTAAGCTTTCGACCTTAACCGCGTCTGCACTTTTGCGCGTCGTCTTGCCTTTGAGGGTTGCGATGTTCGGCCCCCAAATTTTCTGTGCTATCTCTGCGTCGTTGAGAGTCACTGGACAATCTTTAATACCGTTCGTTCGGAGTACCCATTTGAAATCTGGGATAGATGGATGGGAGAGGCACTTGTACAGCCGTCGAGCTTGTTGTGCACCTTTAATTTGCCGTTTAGTGAACAGCGACTTATTCGCACGCACTGTCTCCACGAAGGCAAAATTCACTTGCTGAACTCGTGGATCGTAGTAATGCAACCCACTCTCATGTTCGATGAAAATAATGTTAGGAAGGCCAAACTCTTCTCGATGAACAACAAAATAACCATCGTCACTGTCGTATGTGACTCGATACTGCTTCTTCACATTCTTGAGCAAGAAGATGTTGGTGATGGCATTTGCAGAATACCATACCTTTTGGTCGTAGTTGTCAATGGTTGCCTCCTTGGTAAGCAGCATGGATCCTCCATTGCTGCGCAATCGAAGTGGCGATTTGGCATTACTGATTGTGGCCAGGAGATTTTTGTTGCAAAACACGCAAATTTACCGTACCCAGGTCTCTAGCTTTGATCTTTTTTTTTCGATCTGCGCCTGTCCGTTGCATCGTGAAAAAATCGCCTAACTACAAGCTAGCGATTTTCACCTTCGTTCCAAAAGAGATTCATTGCCATCATCCCTTGCCGTTCCGGACACTCGTTCCTTCAAGCCATTGTCTCGATGGATCGTTTCCCACCATCGGGGCGAAGATAGACAAATAAATGAGGGAGAATTATCATTTTTAATTTTAGGTTCACCATCGTGTGTCGGCCGAGAGGGTCCGATCAATTATTTTTGTGTTTCGAGGGTGTTGCAATGGCGACAGAGATGGTGCTTCACCATCCTCGATATTGGGGGAAATAGGTGCGTCTTTCAGCTGTGATTTTCTCTCGAACACATGTCAGATAAATTATACAGTCAACAGAATTGTCAAAAAATTAAGCCAACCATATGAACAATAGAAGGAAATTATTCCATTAATATACCATGACGAGGAGAGTAGAAGTAGAAGTCAGAGCGATCCTTCCAGCATTGTGTGGACGAATGATAAACATGCAATAATCAGGAAGGCTGTTGCCTACATTGTGTTCAAGGAGCTTGGGTATGGGATTTATCGCTGTCCCTTAGACTTCTTCGATGCGCCATTAAATAGGCTGATTGGAGGGATTAAAGTGGATGGGGATGTGGCTCTGTTCACTGGAGAAATGTTCCGAAGGGCATTCCAACACAACGGCACCAACTCCTTTGCCAACTGTACCGAAGATATTGATGTCGACTGTGATGGCATATTTCATCTTCGATCGGGGAGACAAGGATCCCATCGCAACAATAAGCACGAGTACGATATTAGGTTGTTTCATGATGGAGTCAGCTAAGAGGGGAAAGGATGATTCCGACAACGACCCAATTATCCAAAAGTCCATATTTAGATCAATAAACCTAGATATTGTTTCAGACAATGTCAAGAGCGCATTGCTACAATTTGCAAAAACTGAGAAAAAAAGATTGGATCATGCTAATAAATCTGCAAAAGTGAAACGGAAAGAGAGTAAGAAGAGGAAGTCTGTACGACGGATTTTCTCCACCAATAAATCTATCCGATCCAATTCACATTTCATTTTGGGGGATATGTTCCATAATGATACTGCCAAAATGAGTCTTCGCCACGCGGATTGTGTAATGATATTCGGGGTGAATTCATTAATGCCGCAAATTGCAACGCTGATTCAGAGAGAGTGTTGCCGTCCAGGATGCTTGATCATGTCGTATCGTTTTCGTGTGCCGCTGATGGAGAAGGAGGATCCATCCAAGATTGCTCGAAGTACGTACAAAGCTGGTAATGGTGAGAAAGTTATTCCACCAATAGTGGTGGATGGCATCGATGCTGCTCTAATTTATGATGAAGAAGAGATGCGTATATATCAACTTAATACGCTGCGGTGATCATGCATCCACTACTTCACGCCTCTTTCTCTTCCACCAGAAATCGTTTTCACCCCCTTGATCTAGCATCTCATATTGTCGTTGCATGACTTGGAAAGATTCCAAGCTTAATTTTCCCTGGCGCATAAGTTGTAATACAATATAATCACTGAGTTGAATCATCACGCCATTTTCGTCAGTGTTGCTTTCGTCGAAATAGTAATATCCCGCGTTGTTGCGGCTTTGTAAACTTTGTCTTGCGAACAAAAATTCCGATGGAGAAAGCGGACGAGCCATATTAACCAACTCTTCCTCGATAATATAACCCTCGATGAGCACTCGTGCAAATATTCCAAGTGTAAGTGCCATGAGTGGAATTCCAAGTAGGCAATAAACGCCACAGAACAATGCCGGGCCTGTGGGAAGTATCCCTGTGGCTGGATCGACCGGAGGCGCAGTCAACCCACCAGTAGCCAGTGCCGACACGGCAAAGTGTGTGGCAGTGATTGGATCCCATCCCTGGTCAACAATTCCCCAAATTATCCCCATACCAACCCACGAAACAAAAATCAGGTAAATGCGATGCCGACGAGACGAAAGAACGTCATACACCCGAGCAAGAGTTCGCGACGGAAAATATTTGCTATTATAATGAGCGTAGATTGAGTTGCGTGACACGCGCTGTATTCGGTGCATACCACGGAAGTTGTCCGCAAAGAAATCGTAGCGAATGCATTTCGCCCGTTCTGGATCGTAGAAATCGCACACGCGTTGAAACTCACGATCGGATAAGTTTGCCAAGCCGTTCTTTGCCAAAGCATCTCGGAAGTCATCGTAGGATAAAACCCCCACTCTATCCCTTCTCCTCTCTTTATTTATTGGATTCAATTTGAATTGTCGCATACTTGTTGAGAAGCGATTGTCAACGCTATTACCATCGCCTCTAAGGCCACTACCATTACTGAAAAATGCCTTCCGCATGGAATCTCTCTCCAAGATAACCTTGTACTCCGCAGCACTCCGTGATGCCACACCCTCTAATGCGCTCTGTACCATTAACACAAGTGCGCCACCAACACAGGATGCACCCAGAAGTATATGTACCACTGTGAATGCCCGACTTGCTACCTTTGTCTCGGCAACATCGGTGCAAAACCCAATGGACATGCCGGCATCGACGGCATAGAAGAAAGATTGAGGCAATGGCCACTGGTAGTAGTAAGAGTAGAATAACGTCGCGAGAGAGATCCTGGAAGATTTTTTTTCAAATACAAACACGTAATTCATTTGAGTAAAATGAATTGAAAAACTGGAAAGGGAAGGCAATCAGACAACAACAGCAACTCACCAAGCGAAAACAATGGCAAAACACGTCAGGTACATTTGCATCTTCTTACTATCACCCGTTGGTGAAACTATTGAAGATATTTGCTGTCGACTTCGTCGTCGTCGTCTTTTTCTTCGCCCTCCTTGTTGCAGTAATCTTCGATGACCTTCCCCGAATAAGAGTGCGCTATTCCTCATCCCCATCCGTATGGTTTTTTCCAACGGATCAACCATCTTCGTTTGCAACGATGATTGAAGTCCCCGAGGCGAAAATGGTGCGTGAGTGTATCGAGACAAATCGGTATGAGTACGATTGAGTAGAATTCCGTCAATAGTATCATCGCTGATTGTCGTGCCGCTTATGAGCACAGGGCGGCGACGGCGACGACAGCTGGTCTTTGCGTGTGATAACTGCGGGGGACTTAGGTTGCAACTGATGGCGAGTTCCCGAATGGAAGAAGCTGCTGTAACGCATGTTGGCAGATTGAATCGGACGAATACAGCTTGCGATACTATTAATAGTCGGCTTCGTAGTACCCGTGCCATCCTTGATTCTCGACCCTTGCCTATGAAATCGAGAGTAGAGCATTGAGCATTGAGCATTGAGAATTATTTGATGGTGACACGTATTCCCGCCAAAACAAAGAGCGAGAGAGAGAGAATGTATCTACGTACAACGTATCTCTAGGAACATGATACATGATGATGGTGATTCCCGCGAGCGACGTGAACATGCCCGTTACTCGGCTCAGCACACAGCTCACTTTTCGAACAACACCTACAATAATCATCATTCGATTTAATTCATTCTTCTTCGATGACGGGAATTACAATGCAAAAGAAAGACTTCTCTTCAGAGACTCTTACCATACTCGAGCAGCAATTTGAGACATTGGAGATTGTACTGCCCCCGTCGACGCCACCCAAACCAACTCTCGAGTACGAATCCTTCGAAGACAATGAGCGTTGGATGCAGATGAAGAATAACTCTTCATTGTTTGAGTGCCCGAGTGATGACGAAGACGAAGATGGCCCCACCGTCAAGTTGATGCCAGCTAAGCACAATCATCCAGGAGTGATTGGGAGTTCTACCTCCTCATCGTCGTCGTCTCGCGAGGTGACTAAACTGGGTCCCTTTTCCATCGTAGCGAAATGGGAAACTGCATTGGAGAATTTATTGGACAAGTTCGGATGCGGCGGCGGCGGCGGCGGCGACAATGCCAATAAGTTCTATTTCGCCACTCCCATGAATAATGACGACGAAGATGTGATGGACTTGCTAGGACTCCAATTTATTCCGGATGATGATGCAAGCAAATAGTTCTTTCGTGGCATAGCTGAAACTCTTGTAAAATAATAACATGAATCATTGTCTGTTCATTCCAGTGATGGCGCGATGACCCATGTGTACGACTTGTGTTGTCTTTCACTGCCGGTATCTTCACAGCAAATTAATTGCCTTCAGCCTTGCCTTTCATAGTTGAAAGAGCAATCTTAAAATGCGCAGAAGTCAACAACGGCTTCGTTGTCACTTCGAAGTTGAGTTCTCGCAGGCAGACCATCGACGCCTCTCTACAAATCGCAATGACTTCCACAGCTGACATTCCGGCCGTTTCCGTGGCAATGAATTTGGATACATCGTCCTTACTTTTGGCATCGAAGTATCCGGCCCGAGTGAAATCGAAATCAACCTCTTCAATCTGTCGTGCGGCAATCTCTTTCCTTGCCTCGTAGTCTGGTGTACCCAAAGTAATAGTCTTTTCTAATCGTCCTGGACGTAGCAGGGCTGGATCAATCAGATTTGGATTATGAGTAATGCCGATAACACCGAGGCTGGTTGATGTAAGCATGTCATCACCTCCACCTGATTCTATACCATCCATTTCAGTTAAAAACGTGGAAAGCACACGATCCATGGTGCCTTCAGATGTATTGTCATTGCCTCTCTTGGGTGCAACGGACTCAATCCCATCAATAAGTAATATGCATGGAGCGGCGGCACGGACGGCGGTGAAGAGGCGTCGGACAGCACGCTCTGATCCACCAAGCTCTTTGTGTATAAGCGAAGTGGCACTCACTTCCAATAGGGATACTCTAGACATTTTGGCAGCCAACGCTGCACAAAGATAAGCAAGCGACGTCTTTCCCACTCCTGGCGCTCCGGCGAGTAGTGCGCCGACGCGAATTGGTTGTGTGTCGATGCCGACTTCTTGGCTATCATATCCAATTGCTGCCCTACCCCCATATAACAACGCTCGTATCTCGTCAGAACGACAGAGTGGTGTAACCACAACATTCATAAGCTCTTCATATGCACGTTTTGCCGTATCCCCCAGGAGGGGCAAGTGCACCTCCCCATTCTCGTCAAATACTAGCTTCGATTGGAGTTCGTCGGGTGTGTGCACTCTCATGTCAACAATACCATCAAGTGATCCACCGCGAAGGGATTGCGGAGTTATCGTTTGGAGCATCCTATCGAGATATTGTAGCCGTTCCCTGAGAATATCCTTGCTGTCCATTTGCACTCCTAAATTACTACTGTTAACACAATGCAAGAGTACCTCGCGGCAGAACTGCGCCAGTTCACAATCCAATTTCCCAGCGGAATGGTGGACAATGGGTGATAAAATATCTTCGATGGCGTCGTTTTCGGCATTGGAAGTATTGCGAGAGCCGTTTATCCCAATCGACAAACAAGACATGATGATGTCACGTCGTCTCTTTTCATCCGGTAGGCCTCTTTGAAAAATTCTGTCGAAGCGATCTGCAACCTCAGGAAAATTCGATCTTGATGTACAAAGTAACATTACATGTCCATTACCGCCTGGAGAAGATCGCCATGACTGGTTCTGAAAGGCATCCAATATAGTTAAAAATAAAGATTTACAGTTCCTTCCAACGTTGTTTTGATAGGATGATTTTTTTTCTCCGTCGTTGACGGCCGAGAATTCGTGCTCGAAATCGTTCGAGAATGAAAACAGTTGATCGATATCATCAAGCATGATTAAACATTTCTTTCCTGTTTTACCATCTCCCGAGACAGTATTGCTAATGATTTGTGATGCATAGGTGAAGAGTGCAATGAGTCGATCTTCGGTAGAGCCAATGGAGTTGCCCATTAGATCTTCAATGTATTTCGGTCGCAATATTTGCAGTGACGGCATTGCTCTGTCAATTAACGTTCCAGATGATGCGTATCGTTGTTGCACGGTGTCAAGGAAGTGGGTCTTTCCACATCCTTCTTCACCTATCAATAGAATCGAAGTGAAGGAACGGCAGTCGTTTTTCCGTTCAGGATGATTTTCATTCGTTTTGGAAGCGACACACTGTGATCTTACATTTTGCTCAAGATGATGTAGACGAGTTTGCGCAAATGCTTCTATCGCCTCTTCCACAGAGGCACTAGAAATAATTCGTTCGTGTACGCTGCTTTCCACTTCAAATGAAGACGATTTAGTTATGGCTTCGTCCAAGTTGGTACATGATGGCAGGACAATAGTTTCGTCGTCTCTCCGTTCGGAGTCGAGTGGTAATGACCCCATGGATATTACGTGAGTACCACCACGCTCGAAATCATGTGTCGCTTGGTTTTGTTGATCAAATTCCGTCAACTCAATGCACACCTCCCTCTGTACAAACTCCCAATAGGACTTGTCGATTTGCAACATCTTCGACATGGCATCTCCCCATGCGTGAAGCTTCTCCGTTGTTATTGTGTTGTCATTGTTCTTCTGGTGGTTGTTGTTGCTTGTATTACATGTGTATAGATCTTCATTGAGAAAGAGCAGTATTGCATTCAATAATCGTTCATCCCAACGAATTTGACGTATCAATTGGATTGTCAATTTTCTGCCCACATATTGTAGCTCCTTAAAAGAGTTGTTTGTTGAATCCGAAAAATGAGGAGGAGGAGGAGGAAGATTTTCTAACCAAAACTGCCGTAGGGCAAGTATGTATCCATTAATTGCTTCCGCATATTCTGCAATGTTTGCACGAATAGTCAATGCAATATTTTCTACTTCTTCCAATGCAGAAGCATGGAATCCGGGAGCAATCACCCCCTTGGCACATACCGTGTTCCATTTTTGATATGCAGTGGACAATCTGGTTATTGATAGAATAATTTGTCTTCGATTAGTTGGAAAGGATGTTAATTCTTGCTGCCAAGACGAGAAGGATGATGGTATTGATTTGGACCTTGCATTGTGCACTGAAGAAGAAGACTGCGTTATGCGCTGCTGCTGTTCAGCAATGAAGTTATTGGGATTAAGTACAATGGTGAGCAAGTAGATTAAATCGTCAGCTTCTGGCAATCGTCGAGAACTTCTACTACGAGGGTGATGACGAGGCGCTGCCATGGCGCCAATCCGCAATGTATCATGGTCGTGGTGGTTGAGCTTCGTTCCCGCCACAAAATGGAGTGATGATTCGATAACTTTTTGACACGTGGATGCAACACACAAGAAAGAAGTTTGCAGACCTCGCAATCCTCCACAACGAAACTGACACCGACAATGCTGATGCTGGTGCCTGGTGCGGTTGCTGATGGTTGGTAGTAGTATTCGTTCTATTACATTTACTCCTATTATCCCCTACACACTGTTACCTCTCTCAAAGAAGACCGCAACTGCAATCAATTCTGAACAATACTGACAACCAAAATAATGACCAACAGTAGCACCTCCAACTCTAATCAACAAAAACTCGTCGTGTCCCTTTTGGACTACGGCGCGGGCAATGTCCGATCGGTCCGAAATGCCATTTCGTCTCTCGGGTACACCATCGTAGACATTACATCACCATCTCAAATCAAGGATGCGCAAGTGATCATCTTTCCAGGCGTGGGATCGTACCATTCTGCGATGGAAGTATTGCAAGCACAGGGATATGATGGTGCATTGCGTGAATATCTGAAACAGGATCGACCATATTTGGGCATTTGTCTCGGTATGCAAACTTTGTTCGAAAGTAGCGAGGAATTCAAATCTGTTAATGGCGACGATAAGGATGGACGACGAGCGACGACATCCTTGCCTGGATTGGGTGTCATTCCAGGCAAGGTAATCAAATTTGATGATTCCTGTCGATCGGTGCCACACATTGGATGGAATGGTACGATACCCCATCAAGTATCGCCGGCAATGAAATATATGATGCCATCGAATGTTGCCAATACCTCAACGTCTGCGGAAGAAGAAGAAGAAGAAGCAAAGACAGTCAAGAATGCAGAGGTGTACTTTGTTCACTCCTACTATGCACCCATCACATCCCAAAATGCACCATGGGTGTTAACACGGACCACCTACGAAAATCAAGAATACATTAGCAGCGTGCAGCGGGGAAATGTTGTGGCAACGCAATTCCATCCAGAGAAGAGTGGAAAGGTTGGATTGAATTTTATTCAAGGATTTTTGGAGGTGAGTTGGTCTACTGGTGTAGAGATCGGAAGAGCACNTCGTGCCGAGGGACGTTTTGTCCAATCTTGTGTCCAACACATATCCAATGCCTTCTTGATTGCAACGTGAGATAAATCATCGCTTTCTTCAATACGCTTTGGATAAATACTACGTTTCCCGGCTATTAGCTCTCGGCCCGAATCATCGCAACTCAAATTCTTTGGTTTCTCGAATGTGTACAAGTCTGTGAGAATGTAGTAGATCACATTACCCATCATCCAAACGTCAATTTTATCGGGTTTTACGGGTCTAAACAATGGATGTTTATGATACACCAAGTGTTCCTCGAGTGACCGTCCCTTCCAAATTGCCATCCCGAATGATGCTCGTGTGCACTGCTCTTTCGTTCTCTTGTTCATGTATATTGGTCGTGCAAAATTGAAGTCATTCAATTTAAAGTATCCATTTTGGAATAGAAATTGATGGCAGCAAACTAGATGAACGATAACAAGGAAATACAGTGCGTCAATACAACTCATGGATGGATATAGAACGACAGAGCTTGTACTTACTGTCATTGTGAAATATGGATGGCTGCGTTGTCCCGTCAATGGTGTGCAAATCCGCAACTGAAGTAGCAATGTGGCTGTTCATTTTGAAATTCACCATATTAGTAATCATATGCGGAAGGAAATTGATTAACATATCTCGGTAAAACGTACATTGCTATTCTGAGTAGATCAATCGGAGGTAACGTGCTTCCTCCCGCAAGCCGAGAACCCTTAATGTAGTCATGCATATTCCCTGTGTTTTTAGTTGTGGTTTGGTTGCCAAGGATACGATTGTGTAGCGCACGGAAGAGAGACAACAGATTGAGTGCACTCTAACCAGCACGTGCAACGAAAACACCCAGCTCCTCTCGCAACGAACAATAATGAAAGTGCATGAATGCATTTTTAAGGGGCGATTGATTGACTCACCCTCAGGCATGAAATCCATCATCACACCTAAACTGCAATAGCCATAAATATCTGGAATAAACTTGCTAGCCGACGTCCGTTCCATCACCATAGAATCCTTCCGTTGTTCCTCCATTCTCTTCATTTCGACTTCCTTCGTATACTTCATCGTCTTATAAACATACTTCTTTTCAATCCGTCCATCTTGCACTTTCATTTCGAAGGCAATTCGCGATCCCCCCGAATTAATCACACGCAATTTCGTCAAGTCGACTTCATGAAAGGTATTGCAAGTGGGATAGCTCTTGGCCTGCCAATCCGTCATGGGCACGCAGACATTCATGTCGTATCCGTCGACCCAATCGTAGGCATTGGGTGCATACCAGTGTGGTTGTATGTGTGGACCATCGGTCGGCATGCTGTCTTCGACGAATTTCATCGATGAGGATGCATTGTTACTAGTATTCATTAGCGGCTTGACGGATTGCAACAATTGCGGCTGCTGCTCGCTATTGCTGCTGTTGTCGTTGCTGCTGCTGCTGCCACTTTTGGGTGAAGAGTAGTAGGTGAGCATGACATTTCTAGGTACATATCCCAACCGTCGTGACTCGAGTGGAAGAAATTCCAAGTGAGTATTCGTTTGGGACGAAGAGGATGTTGTGAGCAGCAGAGTGGCAGACTTGTGGAATTGCCACGAAATGGCGTATGTCACACCGGCAATGACGAGCAATTTCATGGAGCGGTTGCTTGTTGCTCTACTCCTCGGAATACTCCTATTACTACTACTACCACCATTCCGACAATGACAGCAACGACACGTTGGCCAACAATGGTGTTGCGCCATGACGGTGGCTGATGATATTGTCCTGGCCTTCATAACAACTTGTTGTTGTCCTTATCCCTCCATGCCGAACGGATGGATGGGTTTATCACACCATCCAATGATACTGTTCCACCCACGCACACTCATCAAATCCATCTCTCGCCAGCCAAGCAAAACTGCTGCGAATGTTGTGAAGAAGCCAGCGAGCGCTGTTTTCGTAGGAGGAAAACACGAGTCACATTATTTTTCTCTTCCACGTGTCCTACCTGTGTCCCAGGTGGCGTAGGTAGAACGTAACTCTACATGATGAACTCAGTTGACCTTACTAATGTCTTATGTTCTCTGCAATTATGATGTTGTCGTGGTGGAGGATTATTTCGCTGCCAAGTTTGTTGTCCTGCAAATGTAAGTCTGAGGAGGCATCAAATTGTGTGGATGGATCATGGCGTGAGTGAAGAATAGGATTGTCGTCCAAAAATCTTCTTGCTTTTTGTTATCATGTCCACTCTTTCATTGCTTTGGGAGACAGGAGTCATGACACTGACAACCTGTCATATAATATCATTGTCCAGTGTCTTGTATCACTCCGAAAAACCCATACTTCAACACCACATCAACCACTTTGCCTCCCTCTGAAGAGGAGAGAAATAATCTTTATTATTACCCCTCCTCGTATCTAGTGAGATAATATAAAACAGTATTGCTTTGACCAGCAGCATGAGTTCATGTCATCCATCATCATTCTTGACACTCAATAGATTTATCTGGATTGTTACCTGTATTATTTGAAATCTCATGAAAAATATTGGTCCACAGCAGCAAGATTAGTAGTATTGAATTCAATCAATGTAAAATCACAGCATGACATTTACTTTCCAATGCTTATTTCCGGAAGAATGAATAGAATATTATGGATCAACTATGTCATTTCAAGAGAGAGAATTGAATTAGAGTTAGTGGTAATTTGCTCAAGCCAGAAAAGCAGATATGTATTCATAATCGTAGTATAAGTTGTAAGACAGCAACATGCATTATTGAGACTTGCAACACAGTTTTTTTCTTGCAAAGTGGTAGAATTGTTGAATTATTTGATACAGTAGTTTGTATAAGAGGGCTTCTTCATCTTGGTATACTACTAGGCAATATTGTGCTAACCTGTCAATTTTGACACATCTTGACATTTTTATTACAGCTATTTTACCATTGGTGTCAGGAAGAACCCAACTTCTATAGAGGGATAGGAAAGATTGAATGGAATATTGAACAAAAGACCCCCTCCAAAGAAACCAGTAATCAGGGTATTTATTTCTTTTTGTTGAGCTGCTCAAATCTGGCAATAAGGTCGTCATACTCTTTACTCATCCTCGTAGCCTCGGCAATTAAGCCAGAGTGTGACGATTGCAGTTGCTCCCGACACGCCATTGAACTATCACCAACGTCGTCGCCATCTTCATCGTCATTACCATGATGATTACCATTGCGACCGTCAGTTTTCGATGAACTAACTTGCAATGACAAACATGGTACAGGTAATACCGGTACGTAAGGAGATGGCACTGTACTCAAAGAAGAAGAAGAAGGTGCTGCAGTAGTAGAAGCCATCGTCGTGACCGTATTTGTCGTGTCCCATGATTTGGCTTGCTTAGTAGTAGTTGTGTAGTTATTGAAATGATTGTTTCTGGGTGCTTCGGGCAGTGTGATATTGACTGTCATTGGTGAAAGGGGAGGTGCCGATGGTCCAATACCACCACCACCCAAACCAAGATAATTCCCACCATCATGATCCCAATCATCATCATTATATTCATCATCATTATCAATTCTTCTTCCACCATTACCACCAGCAGCAGCAGCATGCATCCTCAACTCTGTCACCTCCTCGACATTATAATTGCTCGGGAACAATCCCGATCCACCACGAGTCGGGACACTATAACCCGAGGATGGGATAACAGCACTCCCCATCATCATCGCCGGTGACGTTGGTTTCCAATCCACTTCCTGTTCCTTGGCAATCTTCTCCAAATACAACTGCACCTCACGTGCCGGGGGAGGCAGTACCGACAACTTCTTGGCCACGCGATCATTCACCACTCCATTCACATTCTGCAAGGCGTGCAATTCAAAGTCTTTCCCATACTTGTATCGAAATTGCGCCCGCACGACTTGCAATTCCGGTATGTCCACAACGCACGATGCCCATAGCAATGTGGACACGCAGGATAGTAAGTCGGGTGGACAATGTTTGGTATGACTGATGAGATGGATGCGTTCGCAGATTAGTTCGCAGTGCAAGGAGAGTATTTCGTAGGCTTCGATGGTGTTGTCTTCTCGAATGATTGACTCGGCTCGTATGCGCGCCTTTTCTTCGCGGGGGGGATGCTCGGCGAGCATAGTGGCAATCTCCCGTATTTGTTGTTTGAGCAGTGCGGACTTTTTGTTGGAGGAGATGGCGAGACGAGTGACGGCCATTTTTAGATTTGATTTGAGAGTGGAGGGTTTGTAGCCGCCTCCATGCTGGAAGACCATTGTTTATTTTTTTGCTTTTTGTATTACAACGACGATTTCTACCTTTTGGCGTTTGCTTCCTATTGGGGTCTATTATAATATATTTAGACAGTTTTACCCTCGTTTGTTTTTGATGAGAATAATATCATCTACCATGGCGGTGCGGAAAAGAAGATGACTATTATATGGTTTACATTTACATCATGGCGGTTGCCGTCGCTGTTGTCGTGGGCGGGGGCGGGCGAACCGGTCGTGGTCAAGAAGTTGGCGGGAAACAAGTCAGCGGCAAGGGCAAGCAACAAGCAACAGCCAGAAGTCAGAAAAAGGAGCGACGTTTCTACACCATACTACTACTTGTTATTGATATCGCCAATTTGACTCGACTGAGGTGTCTTGGAGAGTCCTTTCAAGGTTGCAAGTTCA
This sequence comes from Discostella stelligeroides, assembly GCA_036939555.1. NCBI lineage: Eukaryota > Bacillariophyta > Thalassiosirophyceae > Thalassiosirales > Thalassiosiraceae > Discostella > Discostella stelligeroides. The sequence goes on from JALLAX010000490.1 coordinate 15,185, forward strand.
GTTCAATGCCAATACGATGGTGATGGTGACATGAACATGAACGACATGGCAATTTTTTGATGGAATGGCAGTGGTGGCGAATGGCAAGGTGGACAGTGAGAGAGAGAGAGAGACTCGTTCCGTAACGAGATAGCAGTGCCATTACCACCTACACCATGACGACTGGCACCATTTTCTTAATACTATTGATGCTGTTGCCGGCGAGTGTTCCTATCATGGTAATGGAGCGACGGTTGGTAGTTTCTGCATGGACGACTTCATCATCGTCGTCAATTCGAATGGGAACTCGTAGTACTACCACGTCCACGATCATGATGATGATGACGCAACCATCCACAAATATTCAACCAAAATGGTGGAACAAATGCGACATTAGCGAACTACCCTACGATTCCGCATTGCGGGCACTCGAGGCATATCATCGCAAGCATGGTGATCTTGCCATTTCCAGTAGATTTGTCGTGCCTGCTACCAATGGTAAGTGGTACAATTATATGTGTACGTGATGGTATGATTTGAGATTGACGATTGCTTGTCATGATCTCTTTTTCTCTCTGTTGACTGAGTTCTCTCTCTCTCTTATTCTCTCACACATTATTTTACCTCGAATGAACAGAATATCCCGTCGAGTGGCATGGAGTGAAAATTGCTCGACATGTATACACCATGAAATGGTGGCAGAGGCATGTCGCTCAGAACGCGGATCGTGTTTCGCAGCTGAATCGTATGGGGTTTGTATGGGCAAAATTGCAACCGGTAAGAATGGACCATTGTTCCACTCGTTGGTGATATAGTCACAGAATGTGCAATGTCACAGATACCTAACATCAACCGCACCATTTATATATTATTTTTGCTGTATTCAGCAATGGAATTTATTTATGGAGAGTATGATAGTCTATCGCAACATACATGGACATGTTCTTGTTCCTGCCTCCTTTGTGGTACCTCGACAGGATGACCACTGGCCCAAGGCTTGTTGGGATTTACCAATCGGGAGTATTGTTCAACGATTACGATTACGGCATGATTTTCTAACTGGAGAACATGCCATCGATCGGAGGAAACAATTGGATGGATTGGGTTTCATTTGGGATGTTAGCGAGTATAATTTCTTGAGGTTCTTCGTGGCGCTCAAGCATTTTGAGAGATTATCGAGGGAAGAAGATTCGTCATCATTGCTGTCACGCGATCATACTTGTAGCATTCGCGTTCCTTCAACGTTCATTGTACCATCTGGAGAGGAAAATGGCTGGCCGCCTCATCTGTGGGGATACCCTTTAGGTGCCAAGACATTGGCTGTCCGTCAAAAACAATTGTATGTGAAGAATCATCCAGAAAGAAAGCAGGCATTGGAAGATATCGGATTTAGATGGAAGAACGGCAATGCCTCTCTTGGTTGGTTAGATGTCGTCCATGCTGCTGCGATTTACTCTCAAATGCATGGGAGAAAATTGAACGTGCCGCTCTCGTTTACGGTCCCGGCTCCTCCACAGGGTGAATTTAATTCAGCAGAGTACATCGACTCGTGGCCCTGGCCGGAACGACTATGGGGGTTAAAATTGGGACAAAGACTCAAGGACGTTCGATTGAAAGGTGCATACTTGAAGGTGAGGAATGCAGTCGCAGATTTGCTGCTTTTCCTGGTGATTTTTATTTGCTGATCCCCTGTTGTTCGGTGCGATGATAATGTCCAACATGCCAGGGACCGGAAGCGCAAGTGCGGAGAGCTCAATTAGATAACCTGGGATTTGTTTGGAATCCAAAAAGGGGGAGGCGATTTTAGGGAAGACCAAATGAAATTATCCTGTAATCAGATGTTTTATAGTGATGCATCGTGACAATAGACTCTCGAACATCACGGGCTGTACCCGACCAGCATTTCGACGTCCCAATTTACATGTTCATCCATCCATTGGACGTAGTACGGGTCTAGATTCGTCACACCTACTCCTAATGCCTTTGCTTTGAAATAGTCCTCGTCATCATCGATCCAACCAGCATTAACGTCGGGTATTAGATTTGTTCGGTCGTCGATTTCTTCCAATAGCCCTGAAATACCAGGGTACGGCTTTGACAAATGTATATAATCTTCATCCCATACCAAGTCCTCGTAATGCACCAGTATTGAGTCAACCACACCCTCGAATGCTGCCGCTCCTAGAAAGTTGCGAATTTTGTCCGCCCTCAGCTCCAAAATGCTAGCATAAGGATCACCCGCATGGGATCCACTCGTTACAGGATGAAGCTCGTACAATGGAAACGCATCTGATTTTGGATCCCTTTGTGTCTTGCAGGGTATGACTTCTTCGAAATAAAAGCCAAAGGAGCAGTTGACGTGGGTAGTATCCGATAAGGCTTTATCCAGATCTGACCTTTCCCTCTCCCACGACGACAATACAAATTCGGACCACTCCATATCCTTGTGAGCGGGAGCATTGATTGGATTTTGTCGCATAAGTTCTACCCAGTCATGCGAATTCAGGAATATAGATACAATCAATGTTTGAGGTAAAGGTTCTTCTGGCTCGCTCTGAAACCATTTTCCTGGTCGTGAAAATCCGTATCGAACCGGAACAGTAGGAAAACAGCGAGTTAATCTATCCACCAACCATTCCGCGCCACTGTGACGTTCGCCTAAAATTACAATTTGTTCTACATCTGGCTTCGGCAACGACCATTTTTGATAGCCAATCAACTTTTCCACTGACCAATCGATGTGTTCATTAATGAATCGAATGTATGACAAATCGTCACTAATGTTGTGCTTGGATGCGAAGCATGTGATGTTGGTGCATACCACTGGGTCAGCCCCAAAGTCATTGTTTTCTATGGACGACTCCATCCACCCAGCTGACTCGGCTGGACGAAGACCTGTCCGATTATGAATTTGATCCACCAGCCCAGCTATTCCGGACATAGGAGCGGAAGCGCTAGCGACGTCATTGCTAGCAATACTGTACGGCTCAACCATATCTTCATATCGAAATGGGAGCACAACTTCAACGTCCTCCCTTTCAGCGGAATTCAAGATTGCTGACTGAATACATCCCGCTCGAAGATCCATGATTGTCCCATTAATTGAAGGCAACTCTACCTCGAAGAACTCTCTCCAATCCAATGTACCGTTCCTGCTCAATTGGTCTTGCGCATTGTCACGCATCAATTCAACCCAGGAATAGGGATTGATGAATACTGCTACCACGATTATGTTTGCAGGTGCTTCATCCTTGCTCGTAGTATGATCAATAGTCATACCCCCTTCAACAGCTGCAGTATCTGATGTTGGACTTACGTCAATTGTAGAACGATCAATCGACCTTTTCAATGGCAACATTCTGTGCAGTGGTTTCGTATCACCGTCAACCTCTATTATCGGGAATCCATTCGAAATGATCAGTCTAGGGTAAAGCCTCTTCATCATATCGACCATCCAATCCAATCTAGGACTACGAGAATGTCGCTCGCAACCTTCCAAGACGACGATGGTATCAATATCAGCGAGGCCATTCAATTCTTGAACATTTGCAGTTTGATACTGATTATTGTCGTGAATGATCACACTATCTTCGATTGGCCTTTCATCACTCGGCGCAAAGTAGTCATCTCCGTCATCAATTATTCTACTATTTTTTACGATATTGTCGCTTTCCAACGGATCGTCATTTGTATTCGTCGATTGATATTGATCATTGCTGGGGGCCACCGATGCAGTTGTCCCGTCAACTCTTAAGTGTTGTGGTTGATCGTGCGAATCGACAGCATCATTTTCCACGGGGTTATACTCATGGGAAGCAAAGAAGTCGTCCACCAACTTGTCTCTTGCCAAAGGATCATCATTCTCGTTAAAATTCGAGTGCTGTACATTGTGGTGCTTTTCTAACCTGCCACCTGTAAATACCCAAGCGAATAAAATGAAGCAACTGGATACGAACAGCACTTTCTTCCATCCTGATACTTGCAAGTTAGTGGAAAATTTATTGTTCATGCAACAGCATAATTTTTGGCTAACGAATGCTGTGCAACAACAACAATAGTATGAACAACGGTGGAAAATGCCGCCAAAGTCAGGGTCGTCACTTCTTTTGGAATGTCGATTCGTGGAAGTTGGCGAAGTGAGCCCCGTAAATTCGTCACCACCATCATCGCTGTCCTCGTCATCGTCGAAATCATGTGCCACCTGTGGAGTCGAGGAGTTTCTATTTTTCGGTGTTTTCGTCGACTGGGGAGGGAGCTGTTGGCTTCTTTTGCTAGGACTCATGAAATCACTATTGGCATTGGCAGGGTCACTAGCAAGAACTAGTGGTGCCATCTCGATATCATTATCCTTCTCAGTATTGATTGTTGGCTGCTGCCACCGCCACTGCTGCTGCGCGGAAATACTGCCGCCGCTACTACTTTCAAGATTTTCTTCTCTATTTTTCATCCAAGCATATCGACCCCTCCTCCATTGCAATATGCGCTTCTCCATCTCTCTTCTCTCTTTAATACTATCTTGCGCACTATTGTCGTCATCGGAGATTACACTATTATTGTCGGCCGTATCAAAGCTCATGCTCCCAGAATTATAGACCATTTCGATCTCAACATCCATGCAAGTATTAAAATCGTTATCTGCAACCTGTTCGAATGACAATGATTGCAGACCTGAATTGTGTATGCCTTCGAAGAACCTGTCATCGGATGAGAATTGTGATACGTGGGAAGCGCTGCCATCTAGGGAGGATGTCTCATTCTCATCACCGTTATTGTATTGTGTATGATTCAGAGATGCATGTGTGGGAATTATGCTGTTGGTGCTATTGTGATTGTCAACAGCGTTCGAGTAGACAATGTCCATGGTGGCATCAGCACTGGGTACATGCGATACTACCGATGAAGATGACGGTGATATCATCTTCAAACGATTTGCATCGGTTTTCGTCGCCGTAGCTTCATCCTGCATCGCAAAAGAAATATCAATCCCTCGTAACTCAGTGTTGGATGGGCGACCATTCATTTGTGTAGCGACTGAATCAAGAGAGCCAGGGAGGTTGTTAATATCATCCTCCTCTTCATCATCGCTAAATGAAAAAGTCATGGTTGGTTTGTTATATTGCTCTTGACCCTGTCTTTCGTCAACTTCACCAACTCCTGTTCCTCCTTCGGGTCTTGCTTCCGATGGTGCAATATCGCAGACATTTTGTCCTTCTCCTCCTCCTCCTCGTCGTCCTCCTCGAACCTGCGGTGTTGCCTCCGACTCTGCCGCCGAGGAATAATCTGACATTGCCGATGCAACCGAGTTGGACCTGGCGTGACGATTCGTCCGCAATGGCGATGTGGAATCATGAGATGGATACGATTGAATTTGACTAAAGGGATGTGTCGGAGGTAGTAGTAGTCGCGATGAAGTTATGGATGGCGTGGGTGACATACTAGTCGGAGGCGAAAGCGGTTTGCACACTCTCTGTTGTTGCAGTTGCTGCTTTTGCGGTGGATGAGTGATGCGAACGCCACCTTTTTCACCACCGACAGAAAGGGGCGCAGCTGGTTGAATGACAAGATTATTCTTCTTGATTTTTGCTTTACTCTTTCTCTTGATTTTAGTACTTATTGCTCTCTTTTTATCGGTGTCCAAGTCAATAGAGGCTGCGGTGGTGGGAATGTGATTAC
>JALLAX010000491.1:0-13919 GCA_036939555.1 Discostella stelligeroides
ACTGCAGAAAAGGTGGAGGACAAGTGGAGCTCGATGATTCTGGAGATGAACCGCTGTATTGCAAATTGGCAAAAGAGTGGTCAGGGTGAGGGTGGAATTGATGACGCCGATAATGCTGTCGATCACGAGTTTGGCAGCTTTGAAAATCGTTCTGCACATGCTCTTGCAAGCCGTCAACAGTTTTTCAATGGTCGTCAAATGTATCTTCTTTACCTTTGGGTTCTACTTGACAGGCATGGTCTACTTGGTTCAGCTCTTCAGAAATTGAATCTTTCTGTTTCGTCAACAAATGGAGCAAGTGGTGTGCCATCTGTTGTACACTCCAGTGAAAAGGATGATGATTCATTGACGGATAACTCAGCAAAAACAGATAACTCTGCAAAAAAAAACAACAACATTTCTTCCTTGGGAAAAAGCATTGAAGAACATGGAAAATTGCTTGTCGATGTTGCAAAAATTGAAGCAAGACAGAAGGTGGCGATTGCAAAGATGCAGGCGGAGGAGAAAGTAAAGGAGCGCCAGCATCAAGTCATGATGGAAATGCGAAGTACATTGCAACGTCTTGCAGGAGAAAAGAGATCACTTTCCATCCAGTATGCTTCCGAGAGTCAAAAGAAAAATAAGTTTATGGCAGATGTAATTCAGGAACAAATCACTGAGATTGAGGCAGATATGAGAAGCACTAGAGAATCACTGATGACATTGGAAACAACCCCGCGAAAACAGAATCGAACACCGGAATCAGGAATTGACGATGACAATTAGGGTGGTAGAAATTTATCTTATTCGTGTAACATTTAATTAGGAAAAGTTTTCGGTCGTGTCATATGCGAATCAATTACTTGCTGTAATAATCGTTGCCGGGGAAGAAGTTCATTTGAGTTCTGCCGCATCTGTTGTCGTCTAATATTTCTCGGAACATCTATAAAATGATGACCACCATTCATCAGCGCTGCCGGAACTAGGACACCTGGAATTTCTTCACTCTGCTCCATTGGTACAAATCCATTACAGTCATTCATCATGTGAAGGTGGTCGCCATTCAATTGGTCCGGTATTTTGGTTCCATCCTTTTCATCGATGCAAAAGTTGTGTAGCTTTGCAAGAGCATTGACAAGAGCAATAATTCTTGAAATGCTGAGGCCTTTAGGCATTGCCATCCGAAGGATACCCCATCGTTGCACAAGCATCCCAAATGCACACTCAATCCTGATTCTCAGCTATTAATGAGGAAAATTGTAAGATTCACTCCAATCATAGTGAACATGCAATTGCAACGAATAGTATTACCTTACCTGGGAATGATAAAAGTTGTAATTATCTTTGCTTTTTTCCTTCTCGATGCCTGCAACATTTGGATATGGCGTCGCCATGAAGTTAGAATTCAAATAAGCATTATCACCAAACAGTACTAACCCAGTAGCCAACAATTCATTTTCAAGTCGTCTATACAAGTCGCTAGCCTCAAATGCAAGACAATCTGACGAGGAACCACCATACGTGATTGAAATATCCAGGATACGTCCTCGAACATCGGAAACAGCTTGACAGTTCAAGCCAAACTTATGTTTCCGCCCGCATAGAAATTTCTTCTGCCCAACTCCCGTCTTTTTGGCTTCCTTCAACGACGGCTTGTGCATCCAAATAAGAATACCATCAATTGCACCAGCACAACATTCAAAATTAACCTTGCTTGCGTTTCTGAATCCCAATGCAATTTTCTTCTGTTCGTCGGGACTGGATGGGTAAGAAATATTAAATGATGGCAAACAATTCACTGCCTCAACAACAATCCAAACGCTATCAAATACAGATGAGTGTGATACTCCATACTTTGCCATTATATCATATGGCGAACCACCAGCAAAATAACGTAATGCAATACCTAACCGGACACTTGTTGAAATGATGCCATTAGGAATGGGTGGGGATTTGTGCGACCCTGACTTTGAAGTGTATGAGCGAAGCTTTGACGCTACCTCTGCTATTGTTGCGGATAGTAAATCGTGCAACCGCCAAAAGGACTCGTAACTCATTCGGTACGCACGACGGAAGTAAATTGGGCCGAGGCATTCGTATATTTCATCCACAGTACGGCGAATACGGAAGCGTGGAGCTTTGCCCAGTCGTGTCGGAGGCCGACGGCTAAGCTGCTTGATGTGCGCATCGGCAGCAAGAGCCACAGCCTTAATAATAAATGCGCTGCACTGGGAAGATATCCTCATGATGTAGGACGTCGACAACAGCCGAGGATGGCGAGGTCGGCANGAATGGTGATCCGATGATGGCTATCGTTGATGGAAAAGATACGCCCCACGTGGAATTGTAGAGGGTATGATGTGGGGGGTATGATGTTCTTTTTTACCTATGGACGAGGTGTCATACATAAAAGACTCGACTGAAAATCATACGTATGAAAACTAAGAAACTATGATACTTTTTCGCTACCTATGGACAATGCCTAAGCAGACAAAAAGAATTATTTGTGGGACCTCGAATTCAAGACCAAAAAACAAACATGCATTCGAGATAAGGCAACACTCACCACCAGATTCAGGCAGCGACAAAATTAGCGACGATGGCGAGGGATGTTTGGTAAAGTAAATAATAACAATAGACCTACTGCAACAGATCAAAGTGTAACAACTCACAGAAGAAGGAAACTCCTCATAAACACTTTGACTTCTACATCAACACTATTCGAAACATTCCCTTGCAGATAAATCAAGAGAAATTGGATCATAATGCTCAAGCTCAAAATGCAATTCAGATGAAAATCTTCCTTCAAATTGTGCCCTCTATTGGGGTGTCAACAAAGATTCAAGTTGATATATATGTGAATAGTTCCAAAAGATTCAATGACCACGAGGAAAGCCTCACAGTGTGAATGAAATCAATCTATAATATTTACTCGCTACTCTGGACTACAAATCACAATAAATACGGATGATGTGTTTCAGGCCAAGAAGGGTGGGTGAAACAAATAATGTGTGCGATATTTACCATTTGCCTTTCGCGCACATCAAACATCTAAACATGGATGAAGCATTAGTATTCTCGCTTTCAATAATAAATATGTGAAAACAAAGGGAGACACTATGCAATACCGACACTAACTTTTACACGCGATCTACCCGAGCAGTAGCCGCGAGTAACTTTTGTTCCACTTCACTTTGCCCATCATCTTCTTCCCGGGCTTCTATTGTCGCATGAATGGAAGTCTGGTGGGACTCTTCTATTTTACGAGCTTCTAACAACCTCACCGATAGCGGAGTTCGAGGAGAGTATCCTTTCACGGGCTTTCCATTTCGTTGTTCATGCTTGATGATAACATGGACGCTCTGGTAACGTACAGTGAAGGTGGGAAATGAATTGTCGTTAGCCATTAGCCATGGCGATCGCGCTCACAATCAAAATGAATCGTCACAAATCGATCCAAAATAGTTAATGAACTCACATCCTCGACCCGCTCGGCGTGGAAATGTTCGCTTTCATCGCCCTCTGCTTCGTGCCTTCTCCTGCGAATCAATCTTGACACCAACGATAAGAATCTTGATCGGCGAACCTCGACAATCCCATATTCCGCGAGTTGTCGAGCTCGAAGATCGGTGGTGTTGCCTTGGGGTTCGGCAGCGATATTATTTGCGGCACTGGGATTGGGTTGTGACATTTCGATTGATGAATTTATTGGTTGGGGTACGATATTGCAGAGTTGTCGGCGTCCGTCAGCAGCGCGATTGATCATGGAGTTGTTTGATAACAATAACACGAGGTCTCGGTCTCGGAGCTGCTCGGAGTGGGCGTCGAATGTCGAAGAAGAAGCGAAGCCGGGCGGTGTCAATGTACTAGGTGTCTGTACTCGTGTCATGCTGTTGTACTTATGTCCTTGGTTGTACGTTCACGTATCTAGTGTGGGTGTTTCTTGTGAAGATTCATTTTTAATTTGCTCAAAATCAATCCTTCATCATCATCATCATCATCATCATGAACACAACCTAACACAACCACCATGATGAAGTTATTACCTCACACTTCCAAAAAATGGCTTAGCTATTAAGATCCTATCAATGTGCACAACTCGTCACCGAAAGAACGAAGAGGAAAATCACACCGGTGATAGATACGAAACTCTTTGTCTGATGATGAATCACACAATACAATTTTATCTCACACATAGTAATGCAACTTTAGTTCTAATGGGTGCACTACAGATGGTTGTAATACTTCTTGCATGCAGTGTAAACGCACGGATTCAAAAGTCCCCCATATATTTGTTTCATCCCCCCCAAACGTCAAAACCAAGGACAGCGCAAAATGCATTGGATGTATCATTCATTATGGCCGGACTACAACCCTTCCTTTCCCTCCTCTCTCTCACTCCTCGTTCTTATCCGCCCTCAACACCCTTCGCCCACTCGCGCGTTGCACACCGAACCGTTCCTCATGCTCACGAATTCTATACTCGATAAACTGCACGCACCTATCCACATTGGACTTTTCACTTCCCGTAATGAGGACATAGGGATCGCAAAGCAGGCTCATACCTCCCCCTCCTTGTTCATGGTTCTCATCCCCACCATTATGGTCTCCATCGTCATTCTCGGCTCCATTGCCACCCCACACGCCATAAATATCCACGCGGCACTCCATGTTGCGATAATTGTTCATGCAAACTCGATTCACCAAGAATCTCCCATGAAACTCCCCGGTACTCGTATCGCGCGGCAGCTCCATAACATTCATCCACACCCGCTTCGTCGGCAAATGATTCGGATTGCTCGACTTGAATCCCCGTTCGCGCTTGGTATGCAAATAGAACGGAAAGTGGGATCGCGCCAACACCGACCGATCGCTCCGATGATCCTTGGTATTCGGCTGCGCGTTCGCCGCCGACATTCCAAAATGGTAGAGCAGTCGTCCGAGCGACGGGGGGGGATTGACCCCGTTGGTGTTGACGGAGGGCGTGGTGTGTTCGATGACGTAGTCGATGAGCTTGTCCTCGAGGTCGCGTCGGAGTCGACCGAGATTGCGCACGTCGGTGCCCGACATGGTGATGAGTTGGTGGGGCAGGTCGTGGCCGGGGAGGTTGGGGTCCTTGGATCCGGAGTTTAGGCCGGTGATGAAGATGGCGCATTCGTATTCTTCTTCGAGGGCCTTGGCCTTGCCGTTTCCGACGAGGTATTCTTGAATATCAAAAAGAGAGAGAGAGAGCGAGCGCGAATTGGATGGATGGATGGTGTATGGTATGATAATAATGGGGTAGCATATTATTAGTGAGAAGAGGGGTATGGGGTGGGACACCTAGCTCTGTGTACTACTACTACTAGCGCGCAAGGAGAGAAACACACCCTTCAATAGTATAGTACAACAACTTACTCGTCACATCCGATGTGCTCAACCAAACCGGAATATCCATGGTGCGGACCTTCATGGAATCATCATCTTCCATCATCTTGTTGTTGTTGTCGTCGACGTCGTCGATGTTCATGATGTTGGTATCTTGCAATAATATCAAGTTTTAGAATGATACTTTGATACCTAATTTGTTTTTTATTGGAGCAAATAGTAAGTATGACTACTATTACTGCTTTGATCTATGCTGACACAGATCTATTATTTTTTACTCTCACTCTTCGGGCGGACTGCGGCGGATGTGAGTGCATCGTGAAGATATCCGGCTTGTCAAAAGATATCTCTCGAGATTTTTTGTTCGCTCCAAAAAAGTGACAGAAAAAAAAAGACAAGCCCCTTTTTTCTTCCAAATCCATCGTCCGTCCTCCTCCATTTTTGCCTCCGAATAATGTACTGATTCCTCCATACACTAATCTGTCCTTCGCTTCTTTGGACCGACCGCCCGCTCCACCACACAAAAAAGCAAAAAGATGAACAGGGCATAGCTACGTACGTACCTTTGGTACTTATCTCTACCTACGTAGAGAGTACGGTCGCATCACATCTCTGGTCGCTTTGGGTGTAACACAGGGTGTAACTCTGTAACTTCTTGTATGGTACCATATCGTACGACTTTTTATCTGGCATCCCAGCTAAAGTACGTATCTACTATCGATAATCGATACCATACGAAATACGAACCATGACTCTCTCTCTATCTCTCTCCATGCAAAAGAGAGAATATTGGAGCCGCCGACACCATACCACCACCACCACCACAGGATAATAATATTTACTCAGCGACTAAAGACATTATATCGAGAGTAGTATCAAACATTATAATATCCTACCCCGACCAATAACTATTACTATCATGACCGACGAGGCATTCCCCGACTCCGTCAAGGACTTTGTCTTCGACTTACATGATGCCACGCGTCGATCCTTCATTCATTCCGAACAGCAGAATTTGTACAACCAATTTCGAGGAGAGATTACGGCCAAGGTGTGTCAATCACTGCATTGTTAGTTATCGCGCACACTACTTTTCTCATGTACACTATAACATGACATCAAATTATTATTACTTATTACCACCTTATCATCACTTCTCCTCCATCCACCCAATAATTGATACCAGTACTTTTCCAATTCCGCCTGGCCCTCCCCCTCGGCCATTGCCAATGATTGCGATCACGATCCACTCTTCCTTACCCTGTACAATGAACTAGCCTTACGTCACTTCCAATCGATCAAACGTCCCAGTGTACGTGATCGTATCGAGGGATGGCATGCCTATCGTCGTTTGTTTGATTACATTTTGGAGGAGGCACCGCCGATCAAGGAGAATCATGGAGAAATGAAACAACAGCAACAGCAACAACAACGCGAGACTCTATACCTTATTCCCGAATGGTGTTTTGACATTCTGCACGAATTTCTGTATCAATTTCAAGGATTTTGTCAATTTCGTACCACCACCTACACTGCGGCTACCAAGGCTGTGACGGCATCTTCCGTAGGTGGGGGTGGTACCGAGGAAGATTTCTCTTCTTCTCCCCTTCCGGCTCATATTGCCGATGCCATTGAGGCCCTCAATCAAAATCGTGATGCATGGGCCGTCGAGTCCGTCCTGTTCTACCTCCATCGTCTCGTGGCTTTGGGAGGTGGAACATCCTCCTCCACTACCCATCGTTTCTTGGCATACTTCTCCTCGGTGACCTTGTCGCGGTTGGAATGTCTCTTGGGGGATTATCGGGCAAGCATTGCGGCATTGGATGTAATCTATAATCCACATGCCGAGTTGATTTCGGTGGGAGGTGCTGGAGGTGGAGGGGGCACTGCAGGCGAGGATGCTATGAAAAGTCCCGAGGACTTGGTGAATAGTGTCTTCCCCGCGCGGTTGAGTTTGACCTATCATGCTGGTGTGAGTTACTTGATGCTGCGTAGATACAAGGATGCAGCGTCGATTTTGGGTGGAATTTGTTTGATTATGCAACGAGGGTTTAAGGTGAGTTTTGGTTGTGTAAAAGAATATAACTTCGTTAGTGTATAATATGATCTAACGACGGCTGAGATGTTCTAACTGCTGGTGTTCATCCTGCCATACTTTCCCGAAAATCAGACTGGCCAACTTCGCAAAATTCCTGGATCCGAACAATTCAACAAGTTATTCGATCGAATGATTGCCCTCCTCGCTATTCTATCACACATTTGTCCCAAGTCGGTTCTCGACGATACCATCTCATCCATTGTTCGCGAGAAGCATGCCACCAACCTTTCCAAAATCGAAATTGGCGAAGAGGGCTACGAGGATCTATTCGTCTTCGCCTGTCCGAAATTTGTCAACGCCGCCGTGCCAGACTACTCCCAGGCTCTTGTGCCCGGAAGTCCGGCAATGCCGTTTGGGCAGGATGCGTACAAGCTCCAAGTTCATCACTTCATGAATGAAATGGTGGCACATGCCACTCTTCGCAAGATGCGATCGTACATGACTCTCTACACTTCCATTAAAATTGATAAGCTCGCTTCGTTCAATGATATGAAAGTGGAAGAGTTTGAGCCATGGCTCGTTTGTTTCAAGAACAAGTTGCGTCAGCTCGAACGCGGGATAGTCACCACCTCGGGCGAAACTGTTTCCAAGGGGACGGTAAGAGGTGTGAGCTCGACACAGGATAAAATGGGCACGGCATTGGATATTCATTACAATGTTTCTGGAGATGTCGTGCACGTGGATGAGGCGGAGAAGACGCGACGCTTCGAGACCTATTTCATGAAGCAGATCTCGACCAATGACGATATTCTTAGGCAGTTGAAGTTTCTTAAAATCGAGAATTAAAGTCCACATCACATGATATCAGTGCCATATTGGCGAGTCCTGAATATCATTGGTCATGGCCATCAAAAAAATAAGAAACAGAACAACTAAATTACTATGCATGTACTCAAACGTCATATGCACTTCGTCGTTGAAGTCGTCACTCCCAATCACATCTTCATGAAAAAAAATGCACCATCCTTACTGCAAACTAACTCCTGCACCATCCTCCGGAGATGATTGTGGCAAATCATTCTTCGAACTTGCAACTTTCTCTCCCTTAGCACTGTCCCTCCTAGAATACTCACTCAAATAATTATCACTCGTGTGCGCCACAGCCTTCACTGCATCCTGATAGCTACCGCACATGAGTGAGACCATGATACTCGCAAATAACAAGAAGCTAACACTCGCGACTCCCCACCTCATGTTCACACCATTCTCATTCAAGGCAGTAAAGATAAAGACCGGGAGCCACCCCATAACATGCATAAAGAACGATATCAATCCCATCATTTCCGTCTCCTGCCCTTTTGGAATTAAAGCCACCGCAAGAGTTCGCTGGCTTGGGAACATCCAACCGAAGCTGAAGCCCCAGAGACCTGAGAAAACATAGACGAGGATTTTATCTTTTCTGGTCGAACCCGTAACAAGTCCCGCGAGTAGAAGATTATCCACAGAGAACATGAGTTGTGCGAGCCGGTAGGAATTCAACGGATTAACGAGTTGGCACATTTTCTTCGCAAGCAATGCGCCGGGAATGTTGGCGAAGAGCACAATGATGGACACCACGGCAATTTCCTTCACCTCCATTTTCACAAAGAATGTAAGGAAGGTAACAGCAATGGAAAGGAGGGCACCGGAACCAGCCTCGGGGCTGAAGAGTAGCGAAAGCATAAACCATTTGAGAGCCCGATATTTGGAGAATACTTCTTTGGTGGTGACCATCAATTGTTTAAAGCCCGTGGTCAAAAGATTGGATCCTGGTGGGACCTCCCGAAGCTTGGGACGTTTGCGATACAGGAATGTCCACGCGTACCCAAACAATATGGTAGCAAATGAAAAACTAAGCGCCGCCGCCAACTTGGCAGATTGCAAACTTGTAATCTTCCCCGCAAAGCCGGCAATAATAACAATGGAGGTGAATATCCCCTGCGAAGTGTATTGGCTAATCATGAGACGGGATGTATAGTGTCCGATGGCGGATATGTCGTGCGTCAAATCGGGAAGGTACGCCAGACAACACACTTGATGCATCACCATAAAGTATCCTCCCACAATCTCAAAGATGAATGCCGCAAACCACGTCTTGGCACTAATCGAAATTTGCACCCCCACGCTGATGACTACGAAGAATGCTGACACCACCCCCATGACCTTGCGATGATCGGTGTGATCGACGAGTGCACCAATGAAGGGTAATGTGACGGCACTGCACAGGCCAACAATGAGCGATGCCACAGTTAGGTACGACGATGCCTGAATGCCGTAGATTTTATTGGTAGGCCCACCCGCCTGTTTCGCCGCCAAGCTTAACATGGCACTGCCGACGAAACTTCCCGTCTGATTAATGGGACCACGCGCGGCCACGTCCATGCACTGTGCGGTGGCTTCCTCGATATAACATTCTGTAGAAATGTTTTTAATACGAAATGGATACTCGATCCATTTCAGGTAGAATGGGGCGGAGAATCGACGGGAAGATAGGGAGGAGGCCTGTTCGGAGATGGAGAGCGTGCGCTGAATGGGGGCTCTGGACTGCAAAGGGTTATTATCGCCATCGTCGCCGGTATTGTCAGTGTTTGGGTGGCTGTTGCTCACATCATTGGAATCTTCCATGAATGCCAGGGAGTCAGTATTGGCCTTTTCAACGTCGCCGTCGACTTGTGGCAGCGTCATGGTTGTGATATTATGTTGAAATAGTATTTCGAATGGTTTGGATAATCTTTGAAGGAGTACGCCACAAAAAATTGCTGAAGACAAATCAAAATCTTCGAAATGACGTGCTCAAAAAATCGAAATACTGGGGGTCACAACAACATGTCCCGACACGTATCTTCAAGCTGAGCAGGCTTGTTATGATTTCGTCAAAGGTCAGCGGTACCAAATGCATCCACCTTACCACCAGCTCCGAAAACCCAAGGCGAGGTCATATCAAGAACTATCAAGATGAAAGATTTTTTATGTTCTTTTGAATTAAATTCCCAGGTATATTTTCCCAGGTACTTATTTGAATTGTACCTGGGAAAATACCTGGAAAAGACTTCATTCCGTGACGTGATGTGTTCTCGACCAACATCCAAAGACAAAGAGAAGAATGATAGAGCGAATCAAAGAGGATGGTAACTGTGAAGAGAAAGCACTCATTACTTGCTCTCCCCTCATCAATGAGGAGNAGGTGAAACTTTAATAGTTGATATATTTGATTTTGCGCCACACCCGAACGATAGCATTGAATATTGCAGCCACGGCCACAGAACTTGGACGCTGTGTAACAAAGTGATCATCTCTCACGGCGTGCTCTGATTGATATTGTACCTCATTTAAAATGGCAGCCCACGTTTGCCTTTGGAGTTTTATCGTCGGGTGAGAGGACAGCAGTTTGAGGATGTAGTTTGCTATCTGTACGCTTGTCGGTGCAGAGATGTACCATGATAATCCCTGTAACAGGCTCAATTCCATGGCTTCGATATCTGAAATTGAGTAGAGGTCACAGATGATGATAGAGAATAGCTTGCTTCCGATCACTGTCATCTTTTTGGTCTTGATAGCAACGTACAATGCAGTCATGGTCAAGAGCTGAAAGTGAATTCGATCGTACAGCGCTTTGTATGCCAAGTCGCATGTGTCGGACTTGGAGAGAAAGCGATCAACCATATTCATCGCCATCGCAACAATTTCTCTCTCTAACTTAAATAAATCGATTACTTTGTAGCACCAGTCAACCAATTTTGTGCGGTCAGCTTCTTTTATCACTGCTTGGCCATCATTAAATTGCTGATGCACTTGCAAAGCAGATAGTTGACTACCGAGGTAATCTTTGCTGGCCAAATACGTTGACTGTTCCTTCTCAAGCATAATCGATAGGGTCTCTGTTACATTTGAGAGTTCCCATGGGCAGCACGACATAATCATGGACGCATTAACATGATTATCTGCAACAAATTTCATTTGCGTTGGAGTGCTGCTGGACACGACTGATGAAAATGATAACAATCAAAAATCATTTGAAATCTGCCGACTTGTTATGTCCTCTACTCTCTAGAGAGAGATACAACCTGTACCAACTGCTAGCTTACATCTACTGAGAAACCTAGAACGCTTTGGATCTATGGTTATGAATTGTGAAATTCGAAAGAAATTCTAACTCTTCTGTTACAATCTGGGCATATTATTTCAAGAAATCATAAATTTTGGGCTTGCCAGATTTCTCTCTCTTTGTTATTATTCTTTCTGGAAAACACACAAGACTAGACGATACTTCGGTTTCTCACACACGGCGCCCACACCTCAAATTCACACAATCCAAACACTAGGCCTCGGAATCACTAAAGCATTCAGCTTGCACATCAGAAACAGCATCCACCGATCTACATCCCATCGCTCAACACCTTTTCACAACAGTCAGCACACGTATGATTCCGACGACCCTGACACACAATCTCTCTCCCCTAACGGCAACAGCTTGCACATCAGAAACAGCATCCACCGATCTACATCCCATCGCTCAACACCTCTTCACAACAGTCAGCACACGTATGATTCCGACGACCCTGACACACACTATCTCTTTCTCCTGACGGCACATAGTTGACGTAGAAATTAAAATTAAAAGACACACACAGAGGTTGCTGTGTTACTCTCAGTCTCTATCAGTCTGTCTGTCTCTCCCTCTTGCCCGCGACCATGAAAACTGAAAACAGCCACCGACGACGACGCCAACAACAACAACAACAACAACAACATCTGATCTAACATCTAACAACATCATCATCAACATCAATAAAATTCTCTTGAGATCCAGTTCTACTCGCTTTCATTTTCCCCCGTCGTCCCATCTGGTTTCCTAACAATTGCTACGAAATGGCAAAGCATTCTCATAACGGCAAAGTCAAAACTTCTCCTGTTGTCAACCAACCCGATGGTGCATCCTCCACCACATCCTCTCACGCGGTCATATCGACGCCTGCATCGCTACAGCATAAACGAATGGGGTATGCAATTTTAGATTACCTGCAATCTATTCCAGGCAGTGCGTACAGCAAGAGTGTCGAGGCGCTGAGGGAGGATTTGAAGGTGTTGTACGGTACAACGAAAGAAGTAAATGGTAGTAGTGGCAGTGAGGGAAACAAATGTTGGACTTTGACACTGCTGGAGGGTAAACCTGAAAATAAGCAGTCGGTAGGAGCAAGTGATAAAGGCGGTGATGATTCATCCACTTCGTCATCATCTAGCTCTTCGTCGTCGTCGTCTTCTTCATCGTCATCCTCGTCATCAAGCTCATCTTCCGATTCTTCAAGGAGCAGTGAGAAGAAAGTAGAAAAGCCAAGAGAGCCAGCAGGGGATTCACAGTCAAAGAAATCAGGAAGTTCCAGCTCTGTATCTGACGTTAGTTTGAATAGCTACAATATTGAGAGTAAAGGCAAGAAACTTGTAGCCCCGGCAGAAACGAATGATGAATTATATCACAGCAGCAGCAGCAGCAGCTCAGACAGTAGTGAGGATGAGGATGACACAGCAGCAGTCCAACCTTTGGCAAAAAAGGGTTCAATAATGAAAGAGGATGCATTACCCGCTTTCAAAAAGAAATCAAAGGAGGTGGAGAAGGGAGAGAAAGAGTCTTCCGACAGCAGTAGTAGCAGTGAAAGCAGTAGCTCTAGCGACAGCAGCGATAGTGAGGACGAGAGTGGTAGTAGGAATGAAAAGGCCAATGCAGCCGCAAATGAAGCTCCTTCAGATAGCAGCAGTGAGGATGAGAGCAAGAAAACAAAGTCCAAGCCTGTTGTGGTAGATGGAGCTTCTTCAGATAGCAGCAGCGATAGTGAGAGTGACAGCGATAGTGAAAGTGGAAATAGAAAAGTAATGACCAAGCCAGTTGCAAAGGAAGTCCCTTCAGATTGTGAGAGTGAGAGCATGAAAGCAAAAACTAAATCAGCTTCAAAGAAATCTTGTTCAGTTGAAAGCAGTGACAATGAGAAAGCGAAGACCAAGTCAGCAGTGGTCAAGAGGACAAACGAATCTTCTTCGGAGAGTAGTTGCGATGAAAGTGACGCTGATGAGCCACCGAGCAAAAAGAGTAAGGTATCTAACAAAGTCATTTCCAAAGCGTTGGCAGATCAAGACAAAACTACTGGCACGGTAAGTGAAAAGGACGACGATGATAGTGTAAGCGTGAGTGATGTCAGTGATGTAGATGTGTCGAGTGTCTCGACGGTAGATTCGTCCACCGAAGACGATTCCAGCGACGATGACATAAAGTCATTGAGTGACGACAACTCGTCAAGCACATCGTCTAGTTCAAGCAAAAGTAATGGTTCTGGCAATTCGTCATCTAGTTCGGGCAGTGACAGCGATAGTGATTCGTCGGACCCTGACAATGAAGAAGATCATCGTGAAGCGAAGAGGATTGCGGCACTAGAAAAAGCCAAGGCTGCCGCAGCCGCAGCGGCGAACTGGGTTCCTACTCCGCCAAAGAAAAACAGCTCCTCGG
>JALLAX010000492.1:0-11095 GCA_036939555.1 Discostella stelligeroides
GCGTACACACAGTGAATGCAAAGTACCGATACCATTACTGGTCAAATTCCAAAACGATACCCAAACTGGTTTTAGACTTGTAGCATGGTAGAAGCAACCTGACAGATTCGCGGACACTTCAGGAAAAAAAATCCTATGTGCAGGCACTTTGTTAAATCTTTCATTTCTTAGTGCCAATCGATAGATAACGCCGTGATGAACAACCCTATCTATTTTTTTTTTCAAAATTCCATGTATTAAAAGAGTTACAGAGGAAAAATGTCATGGGCCCTCTGAGGCCCAAAACCACTTTACCTGACAGATTTCATCAGCGTAGAATTAGTACTAGGTTCACGTAGATTTAAGCACAAAATTAAACTTGTTCAATATCAACAACATTCTCCGCTTGTTGTTTGTTATCCTCCTCCTCATCATCATCATCACTCGTCTCCCCTTGTAATTCATGAACGACTTCATCAACAGTTCCCTCTCCCTCACCATGTTGAAATGTTTCATGAAGCCTCTTAACAAGTGCCAGCAGTTCATTACGTTTCATCTTTGATTGATTCGGCGTCTAATCTTCAAAGTAGTATTTTAACAGCTGTAGCAACGTAGCTTTGGGTAGTCCCCCGATATGATCAAGACCTTTGCTGATATCCTCCACAAGCTTGTCGTAAATCTCTCCCTTCTTGTTCTGAAATGCAGAATGCTCTTTTGCCTTCTTTGCTTCCTTAGCCTTAACATCATCATCCTTTTTTTGTTTAGCTGCATCTTTTTCTTTTTCCTTCGCTGCAGCAATTACTGAGAGACAACTTGCAAGTCTATTGGTATCGGCAATTAGTTCTAGTGTCTTTGGATTGTTAAGTGATCGGCTGTAGCTGGCAACGTTACCAGAAATAAAGTCAATGCGCCGCTTTGCAATCTTCTTCTTTGCATTGTCACCAATTGAATCCAGTAGGATGTTGCCCACAAGAACATCCGCAGCCGATGGTTGGAGCAAATACCTCTGATCATCAGTAATCTTCACATCCAAATATGATGCTGGTTCCAATAGTGTTCGTCCCCGAGTAATATTACCATGATGCTGAGACACAAAGTTGGTGATGTGGTGGAAGTAAGCAAGGGCGGTCTCACTTTCAGCCCCGCATATAAGAGTGCCATCTTCTCTCCTTTTGGTCTCACGAGCAATGGCATCTACATGCAACTTCGGCTTCCAACTAAAATTGTAATTGCAGAGTAGTTTTGAATTTTGTTTATCCGCCTCCGCTGCCTCTGCTGCCATCACCTCTTTGTAATCAGGCTCGATCATAACAGTAGGATCCAATTTTGATGTTAGATAACATCCACGCAGCTGCTCAATGTTTGATATGGCGACATATTTAATTAGCTGTTGTACATTGCCGAAGGTCCATGGATTAGCATCATTACCTTCTTCCTTTGCCCTTTTGTAGAAGTCATCAATCATGGCAATAACTGCATGACGATGCTCGCCCGGCATGTGCTTCCAAAATGCAGGCATTGCATCAAAAAGGCCAACTCTGTTCTTGAAGAATTTCTCTCCCGTGGCAAGCTTACTAAGTCGATTCTGTAATGAGGATGCAGGTTCACCTTCCTGAATGATGATACCCATGAATTCTGTTCAACCTTACTCAGCGCATGAATGCATGCAGCAACAACTGTGTCCTGATTAAGAACTCTGATGGACCGAGCTGAGTCAAGTGCAGTACCTATGAGCGCCTTGTCTGCTTTTGCAACTGACTGATCATACGCCTGATTTACTTGCGATGTATCACCTTCCTCCTTAACGACTTCAATCAATGCATCAGTAAACGCATGTAGAGCCTCAGGCACCAAGTGACTTCCAAACCCATCAAGAGTTAAGCAGACCTTCCAATGTGGGTAATCTTTAATGACTGGCATACTTCGAATGCCTTTCGCAATTATTGGCGCAATGTCACACCATGTCTCATTGGTCATGTAAGCATTTGGTGTCGGAACAACAATACTCCATGGAGGTACATTTGGAAAGTTGCGCTGCAAATTGGTCAGTGGACTGTTTTTATCCAGCGCCGTTTGCTTGCTGATTAGAAATATCCAAGGCCCAGATATCCCTGCTGCAGAACCAATTCGTACAATTGTAATTGATTCTTTGTTGTCTTGAACTGTTCTCTCATGTTTCTTTACCTCCACAGAGCCAACAATTTTAAGACTCCCAATGCTCGCCATTACACAAGTCTCATCAAGGTTCAACTGGAAGTGTGGTTGCAACCTGCCAAATTCATCCGTAGGATTGTTGAAAAGACGATGATCCTCCCACACACTCTCAATAGTATTGTGCCAGCGAAGCTGTTGTTCGACACGGATGCATGCACGCTTTGTTGTTGTTGCTTGTGCTGTTTGAACTCGGCCATGACTCTTCAATTCAGGTAGTTTCTTGGTGCGGATCATCCAGTCAAAATGATTCTCACACTGCTTGTTGCTACCTCCTGTCAACTTAACTAGGAACTGAACTTTTCGAAGTCACATCCACTCACCACATCGTACTAAAATCTCTTCTACTTACTTACAGTCACACGTATTTATTCCCACGTCCAATACCTCTTTTCAACACCAAATTGATCTCCAATTCAACTCTGATATACCGCCTCCGCCCACTACCCAATCAACCATCAACCATTATCTCCGTCAAATTCAACTCTATCGATAGACTTCCCCCTTCCTGCTCAAGGCTATGCTCCTGAGCTCCACAAACAAGAATCACTTACTAAATCAGCCTCCTACTTGCCAAGTTCGAGTTTCCTTCTCCCTCGCCATTTTCCTAGCAATTTATCACTCCCTCCAACCATGAACTTCCCTCCCTCCTTGCTCGCTGCAGCCGTCTCTGCCGCCGCCTCCTCCACCTCGGACAAGTCCGAGACCGGAAACAAACCCAACGAATCCCCGATCCCCAAAGTCAACAAGCCCGCCGACACTGAAACTGAAGTGGACATGACACCCATCCAACCTCAGGCCGTAGTTTGCAATTCGGATGACATCACCCCCTCCCCGGCCCGCAACTTTGATCTATCCAAGGAAGAAACCCTTCCAGCAGCTCTGTCGTCACGTACACAAGGACCTCTAAAACACGCTCGCCTCGGTCTGACTCGCCGGACAGCAAAGTTTTTCCTCAAGGATCTTACCACCATTGAACCGCCTGAGACTAGGGCATTCTACCCTCTGTTCAAGTTCGGCAAAACCAACAAATCCGCTGAACCTGGGAAAGTCAACACGGACCCCGACATTCCCGAAAAGGATAACGTTGCCACCACCACCACTCTTCGTTCCGTCAACACTGACAAGGATATAACCCCCGACCCTACTGAGCAACACCCACCCGAGAGGCATGAACAACCTACTCCCACCAAGAACATCCCAGCGGGAATACTACCACCATCTCCTCCTGCCGTCTCCCCCACAAAGCAACTCTCGTATTCGCCACAGGCTGCTGACGTCAACACTCCCTTGTCCGCTGTAAAGATGGCACCTATTAAACAACGTTCTGACAAACCCAACACCAAAACTACAAGTGCTCAGCAAATTAAGCCTGCGTCCAAATCCAAAGTTGCGTTCTCTCCCAACGACCCTGAAGTCCGCAAAAAAGGATCTCCGGCTGATGCAAACAACAACAAACCGCCTTCCATGGCCGCCATCGTCCCGGCTAAGCCCCACCAACATAAATACAAGACTGTCTTCGAAATCTCCGTCAAGATTATCAAAACAGACCTTGTTCTGCAAGACCTAACCAACAAACTTGCCCAGACCCTCACCTTCATCCAAAAATGGGCAGACCCAACCGCAGCGTTCCTTCCACGCTCCCCTTCCAGTGGCCTACCCCACATCACCAACAAAGCTACCTTCCCCACGGTGATTTTTCCACTGGAGACTAACTACTTCGTTTTCTCGGTTCCTACATGGCACTATGCCGCGAGAAGCATCCAAGGCAAATATGTACGCCTTTCTGCAGTGATTGGATCTGATCAGGACCCAACTGTCATTGAACGCTGCCGGGCAGACATCAACACGTACAAGGTTGGTCTTGCTATCAAATCTCACCAAGACGTCGACACGAACACACGCATTGTACTTCTGGGGGCTCCTAACACGATCAGCAAAAATGAAGCGAAATGGATAACACGTGACATTCTCTCTACTGCTCTCGTTAAGTTACGCGAGAACGATCCAGACAACATCACGGCCAAGATTACGGCAATTCCGGATTTCACAATCATCCTGACTCAACCGCAAGGGATTCCATACGCTCGCAACGAAGATAACAAGGACGAAAAGTATATTCCTCCCCCCAAGGAACGCAGATCCCTTCACATCATGTGCGCCACTACCGATTTCGACACAATCGCCAAACTAACTGAAGTGGCAAAAACGCTAGATCTCTGGTGCCCTGCTTTCGGTATGTGTTACCCAACTACCACCCCAGTTATCGACTGCGATGAGGATATTCTGGACAGATACGTCCGAATGATCGACATTCACGAGTCGGTGCAACGCTGCTATGCTAATACTGTCGTCTCAGGGCTAACCAATGTCGACCGCGAATTCACCCTGAAGAAAGACGATGGGTCATATGCCACTTTCAGTGCACGCAAGCTTCTTGCCCATATTAAAGTCTGGGATCCTACCGTGGAACGATTTGTACCGGTGTTTCTCTGCTTGCTACGCAGAGACGACCACCGATACCATGCCTATTACCCTGGAGGAAATGATTACATCAAGACATATGTGGATATGTTCCGTAAATGCCCCGGCCCACAACTTTACTTCTACCTACTCAAACGTCGTTTCTTAATCAGCGAAGTCATCAAATTCATCCGTTCTGTGTTCAATCTAGAACAGCAAGCACTCTGTTCAAAAGTGAAGTACAGTAAGAAGTCAGGTATGGCGTATGTTGCTAATAGTCTTGGTCAAATGGATATCATCGATGCCATCTCCGCGCCAGGAAGCGGGTTCATCATCCCGACTGTCAGGCAGTCTCCACCACTTCAACCCAGCAAATACGACGGCCCCAAATCAGGTGACATAGAATACTACAATTTTCCAGATGGACAGTCGGTAACCACAATCAAGTCTCAGAAGAATGGCCCTATCAAAAGCAACGCATCCGAGGCGTCTATCGGGATCGGGAAATCAGTGTATGAACCTTCGGGTAGCGTGGCGGGTAGCACTATAGTTGAAGTGGACGAGATGGACATCGATCAGGATGATGACATTGGCGAGGATGAGGAGGGGAAGGAATTTGAGTTTGACCTCGACGCACTCAGGGAGATCGAAAAGAACGCTAAGAAACAAGCGTCATCAACCTTGAACACAACTGCACCGGTTACGAGCCCGCCAACAATCTCACAACATGCAGCCCAACCCACAAACGCGGAATTTCTGCATAATATGACATCGCCAGTTCCGGGGGAACGTGACATATTGCAGATGGGCGACGCCGATCCTGATATTGAACTTCCTGACGCACCACCCTCCTTTGCCATACTTTTGAAAGATACAACCAACAACGATTATGATGCTATGTCGGATATCGTCCTTTCACTGTTGAACGAAACAGATGGAAAAGACCACCTCTCTCCTATTCCGGATGAGAAAACATCTCACGCCCTTGCGACCTCGGAACTACGTGAGGCAATCTTGGCAGATGTCGGTGAAGGCGAGTCTGTCACTGAATACCTACAAAGTATCTGGGAAGCGGTAGAAGACGCCAAATCTGTCACCAAGGGTTACTTATCATCTTCTCCAATGCAGGATGCTGCAGACACAATGGAAGACGTGGAGGCAAACCCCTCCACACACACTGCTTCGACCTCTGTCGAGATCGTTGCGAAGCTCCAAGGATGTACTATGCCTGAGGACACTACCAAGACAGCGGAAGAGTCTGCTGAGTCACAAGTGCCCATGCCATCTAGTACCGCTCGGCTTGGAGCAGGCCAACTATGACTCATTATGCACCGCCTCCTCCTGCGGGAAGAGACGGACACCCCACCGCATGGTCCCGGACCCGAACTCGACACTCCGCAAACAGGGCATCTGCACACAGGAGCGTACGTGCCAGGTTTGACAGATTTCGTGAATCTGTTAAGGGAACCGTCAACTCAGCTCAGGACTATGCTGGATGGAACTCAAATACAGCTCTCGTGGACCTGGATAGCACCATCCTATTGGTGGAGGAACAGGCCCTCCGTGCTCGTGCAGAGAAGATGATCGTCCCACGAATCGGTTCTCTAGCGTCAAGCAAACCAGAAGGTATATGGAGAATTGCATACTGCCAACTTAACAACATGTCGGGAACCAACGTCAGGCACCAGAAGATAAACGACTTAGTACGTATAACAAATGAGTTTGAAGTGGACGGTATTGCAATGTGCGAATTGGGTGTCAACTGGAGCGCAGGCCGAGGACACTCTCTCAAGTCTTGGTGCTCCCCTCGGTTCCCCAACACGATACGTTGTGCCACTGCCCACAACAAACNCCACACAACTGATCATACCACAACGCTGGTAGTCGCATACTGTCCCTGCAAAGCCCATGGTAAAGCATCTGGTGGACTGAAAACAGTCTACAGACAACATGTCAACTACCCCCATCTTCACGGCATAGATCGATCACCGTACCAATTCTTTTTCGACGACTTGATAACACAGCTAAAAACTTGGAGGGCAGACAACAAACGGATTATCTTATGCATGGATCTTAACGAGCACCCTCTAACTGGTAAACTTGCACGGCGTCTCCGATCTGACGATATTGAATTATTTGAACAGTCTCATCTATTCTGGCCGGAGGGCATCGAGCCAAATACTCATGTGGAAGGGTCCAAACCAATCGACGGAATCTTTACGACGCCTGACATTGATTTAACTGCTTGTCTTCTGTTATCATTTCACGACAGCGTAGGAGACCACAGAACAATAATCTTTGAAATCACGACTGCCTCTGCCATCGGTAAATACCAAGGGAAAATAGTACGACCCAACTCACGACGATTAACTCTACGTCAACCAGGGGCAGTGCAATCATACAACACAACTATAAGAGAGCAGTTTCGAATTCACAACATCCATCGACGCTTAAACGAACTCCAGAGGGAATCAGTATCGTACATCTACCCTCCCCCCAACGACTTTCAACGCAAGTGTGACAGATGACACACACAAATAGCTGAAATACGGTTATACGCTGAGTCAATCTGTAGGAAGATATTAAAACCGGAATTGGAATTCAGCCCTACTACCCAATACTGGTACGATAGAGCGCACGCATATCAACTCCTTATTAGAATCAAAAGCGGGAAGTCAAAGAAGTATACAGACGTCAGCAGGGCCATGCGGTTCGCAGCTAGGAAAAACATACCAGATCCGCGGAACCTATCTCTCCAACAATGCGAGGACGGCTTGTTGGTATGTCGCCAACGCCAGAAAGAATTAAAGAATGTATCAGCTGGCCTCCGGCGTCAATTCCAGTCCACCTCAACAACCAGCGCGAGACTTAAAGGTGATCACACTCGTGAACGCGCGATTCAGGAACGTATGCTCAGGGAACGTAATATGAACACATGGAAGAGGATAAACCAAGTGACACGTCCAACAATGGGACGGACATGCCGTGAAGTACAACAATCTATCTCCGGGGTCACTCGCACATATCGAGACCGTGCTGGCATTGAACAAACGATTCAGCAGGAGATCTCATCCAGATTCAGGCTTGGTCACAGCGCGCCGATTGGAAAATCTCTACTAGGCGACGAACTTCATTATCTCCAGGACACAGGGACAGCCTACGACATACTAATGGGCAGGTACAAGATACCATCTTGGTTGGACCCAGCAACTCAGATGATACTTCGCGAAATAGCAACATTGGGGAAAGCACTTTTGACCGGGAACAACAAGCGTCAGATAACAATCTCGGGTCAGGATTATATCAAGTACTGGAGCAGAGTGAACGACCGCACATCATCATCTCCATCTGGCATTCACATTACTCATTACAAAGCCAGTGCACAAGATCCTGAACTAGCTGAGCGTTTTGCTCAACAAATGAATCTCATCGTATGCAGCGGCATTCACCCTACGAGATGGGGCGTAGCACTGCAAGTAATGCTCGAAAAGGTGGCTGGGGTCTGCCTGGTCGACAAACTGCGGTCAATACAGCTTTATGAGGCAGACTTGAACTGGTTTATGAAATTCGTGTTCAATGACATTGCACTAACACAGCTTGAGAACGCGGGTATGCTTCCAGAGGAGCACTACAGCAAGAAAGGCAGCACGTCAGAGGACGCCTGTCTGGAGAAAACACTAACCTTCGATGTCTCACGCCAATCTCGGACTCCGATGGCCACTATCTCTGTGGATGCGGCTCAATGCTACGACAGGGTCCATCCCACATTGATGTCTCTTATATGGCTCGCGCTCACAAACCACCCGTATTCTGTCATCATTTTACTCCAGGTCTTGCAACAGATGAAGATATTCACCCGTACCGCCTTCGGCGACTCTTCCACGTTTTTCGGTGGCCCTGACGAGACACCTCTGTGTGGCCTCGGTCAAGGCAGCAAGGCCGCTCCAGCATCATGGCTCCAACTTAGCTCCATGATTGTACTCGCTTATAAACGTGCTGGTCTTGCCTCAGTTATTGTCGACCCCATCACCGGGATTCAAACAGAGTCGATCGGTTGCATGTACGTTGATGACACGGATCTCTATTGTATGGATCCCCTCCTGACAACGGTCCTCTTATTGGTTTTACATGCACAAGTCTGCGTTTCCATGTGGTCGAATCTACTGCGGGCCACCGGAGGTGCAATTAAAGGACCAAAAAGTTTCTGGTACCTGGTTGATTACCGATGCAAAAACGGTGTGTGGGATTACGCGTCACTGGACGAAAACGATGTCACTCTCACATTAGCGGACGAGGAGACGGGTGAAGACACAATTTTAGAACGAAAATCGGTTGATGAAGCTACCAAGACTCTGGGTGTTCTACAGAGTCCAGCCGGTGACCACATGGCACAGATGTCACACATGCGCGATAAAGCATTCGATTGGCTAAACAAGATCAAGAATGGACACCTTCCTTCCAGCATGGTTTGGCTTTCATACAATTTCCAACTGTGGCCTAAGCTACGATACGGTCTTGGCACCCTCTCCAACTCGTACTCCGCTGCGGAAACATGTCTAGACAAATTTGACTACCAACTCTTACCTCACATTGGAGTCAACCGCAACATCAAGAAGGAATGGAGAACACTCCATTGCACGTTTGGTGGCTGTGGCCTGCTTTCTCTTCCGATTGAGCAATTTCTTTGCAGATCAGCACTCCTACTGCAGCACTACAACACTGACTCCATTATCGGACGGAAGCTATCTTGCTCGCTTCACCTCCTTCAACTACAGATTGGAACAAATGTCAATCCTCTCACCCTCCCATACAAGACGTATGGACACCTGGCTCCACACAGCTGGATCAGCCAATACTGGGAGTCGTTGGAGATTTTTCTGCTGTCTCTTCACATGGAATACACCCCCGTGCCCCCTCCTCGCGAACACGACTCCACCATCATGATTTTTCTGCAACGCTTTCTCACAACTCCTGCAGCGGCGACTAGCGTGAATGGGTGCCGATGCGCGCTACACGCACTGTTCCTCTCTGACATCACAACGGCGGATGGTAGAACTATTGATTTGGAAATTTTACATCACGCAGGAGCGCGACGCGCATCCAAATTCTTGTTCCCTCTGGAGGAACCTACCAAATTGGACTGGCTGGTCTGGTCGGACACCTGGATACAGGCGTTAGGAAGGCATTTGCTCCTCCCACAACCACTCAGAAAATGGACTAATCCGTCTCACGTTCGGTGGAGATGGTATTACGACTGCGACTCGGACACAATTCTGGAAGACACAGGTTCCATTATACACAGATTCTCTAATCAGGACACTCGCACTCTCCGGACACGCAGCGGCAGAGTTTACACGATGCTACCAGAGCCGGCCACTGCAATCACCGGAATGCCGGCATCGTGCGTCGCCGTCCCAGGCAAGAATATCGACCGCCTGTCCGTCCGCAACGTCGGCCCTCAGCTATCTGTACCATCGAAATTACCAGCCTCCTTCTGGGACATCCTAACAGATCTTGGCGGTGAGTGGATGTGGCAACAAATGCATTTCGATCTAGATACCTCCGTGGAATGGTTTCTTGCGGCGTTGACTTCGGGAGGCCTGCTTTGGGTCACAGATGGCTCATACAACCCGATCATCTCAAATATCAGCGGCGCCGGATGGATTGTGAAGGACACGATGTCTCAACGCAGATGGGCCTGCTCATTCTATGAAGTATCAGATACTGCCAACTCGTATCGTGCTGAACTCCTAGGTCTGTACTCGATACATGTCTTCATCCTCGCCTTGTCTAAGTTTTTCGACAGCCTTCACTCCTCCACAGTTAACCTACGCTGCGACAATAAAGGTGCGCTGAGAACATNACCCTGCGATCGGCTCTCATAGGGGTACACATTCACTACGCTCACGTCCCTGCACACATGGATGATCTTCTAAAATGGGACGACTTAACACTCGAGCAACAGCTCAACGTACAATGTGACGCCCTTGCAAAACATGCGGCGGCACAAGCCTACAACACAAGTCGGTCAGGAGAGCCACTTACACACACTACTCTTCTTCCGCTGGAACAGACAGCAATGTTCATTGGTGGCCAGAAACTATGTTCTGACATCTCTACTCCTCTTCGCTTCGAATGCAGCAGGATAAAGGCCTGCAGATTCCTAGGCAAGCATAGAGGTTGGTCCCAAGCACAATTCGATGAGGTTTGCTGGCCGTCCTTAGACGCTGCTCTTGCCAGCAAGACTACTGGCTTCAAGGTATGGCTCGCTAAACAGCACTCCAACTTCTGCGCTACCCGGGTCCAACTACACCGGGCCAAACAAGCAGAAGACAACAAGTGCCCCAGTTGTCAGACAGCTGCTGAGGATGCAGACCATCTGTGCCGATGCCCTAATGCGGAGCGCACACAGCTTCTCCATGACTCCACCTCGGAGCTCGAA